>JBBBDQ010001179.1:2105000-2240000 GCA_037127315.1 Ascarosepion bandense
GTTCATAGGCAAATTTCAGCGAGGAGTTATTTTCCAAATTTAATTTTAGATTTACAATTTCGTCCATACTTTTTATCAAAACAAAAATGTCAACAACATACCTTGTATAAATCTCTGGTTTGTTGGTTGTTTTAAACACTTTGATTTTGATGTAGGACATGTAAAAATTCGAGAAAGTGGGACCTAATGGGTTTCTATGTAGATGTAACCATTCTGATCAGAAAATGAAGTTTGCGTGCTGCACGGGGTGAGTAGTGATTTGATTGAAAGCGCTTGGAAAGTTGAAAAATATGGAACATTTTTTTACATTTCTTATATCCATCAAAAAGGAAGCATGTAAGAATACCTGAAAAATTAAATAAAAATTAATAAAATCTTTCTTATCAGTAGTTTTTAATGAAATATATACATATATATATATTGTCAACACATATTTAGATGGTTATAAATCAGGATTTATTTTGACAGTGTAAATTCACTTACATTGTCTCTTTCAAACTGTTAAAAAATAAATTCACTCAGAATATTTTTTAAAAAAAGTTTTTTAACAGAGGAAGTGAAGCTTGTATTATTTAAACCAGAAATACATTGAGAATAGATACATCAGATCACGCATAATACAAAGGAATACATATATTTACTCACACATACAAATCTTATTTGAAAATATATACAGACACAAATTTTTTTTTAATTAGACAAAGAAAAGCTCATATAGACATGATGTATATCCTCAACCACACAATTATATAAAAATGTATAGAATATATACTCACACAAAATAAAGGAGAAAGACAGGAAAAGATATTCAAGTCCACAGACATAAATGACTAAAGGGACAAAAAGTCGAGAGAGAAGAAAAAAGAAAAGAAGAAGAAATGAAAAGCAAAAACAAAAATACACTGTAGTCACAAATAATAATTTACACAAAAAAAATTTCAAAATATTTTGAAGCTCCCAGTGTAAATGTGAAGCAGTATAACATGCTGTTTCCAAATTTCTGGTCTACTGAATTGGTGTGCATTTTCTCACAGATGGTGCCTAACTGTTCCTACTATACTGTGCAGGAGACAAAATCTAAATAACTCAGTCAGTCAGTTAAGTGCCATACATGAAACACGCTTGGGTGATCATGTCTCGAAAGAGAGATGACTGACTGGGCAGAAGATTATCCTGCAGTAGGTTGCCATGGCTTTCTGCAGTAGACTAGTTGCCGACCAAGGCTATAGAACCCAATCTGTCCTGTTATTTGTCTCATAGCTAGAGGAGGAATAGATGTATTATATTTTTAATTAGTAATTAGTGGGGGATCAGTTTATTACTATATATCAATAGAAAATAGAAAATCCCCCACTTTATGACCAGTAGAAACTTTCATCATGTTTGCAACTATTATATTCAGTCAGTCAGTTAAGTGCCATACGTGATACACGCTTGGGCGATCATGGAGTAGATAGACTAAATTATCGCCTGGTTCACACTCCACCCACGTCTATTGAACAGGTGAAGAGGCTCATCCCTTGTTTCCTGTTTAGGATGCAGTTTCCAGTTTTCTCTTTTCCAATCTTCGCACTTTTTTTTTTTCAATTGGAGTAGATAGACTAAACTATCGCCTGGTTCGCACTCCACCCACGTCTATTGAACAGGTGAAGAGGCTCATCCCTTGTTCCCTGTTTAGGATGTGGTTTCCGGCGTTCTCTTTTCCAATCTTTTCACTCCTATGTAGCCCCCTGCACATCAGTGGCGTTACCGCCTTGCTCTGGGTGATATGATTAAAAAAAAAAAAGTCTTTTTCGAGAAATGAGTGACTGGGCAGAAGATTATCCCGCAGTAGGTTGCCATTGCTTTCTGCGGTAGACTGGTTGCCGACCAAGGCTATAGAACCCAATCTTTCCTGCTATTTAACCCATAACTTGAGGGAAGAGACGGATTAATACCTTTCCCAAGGGTATTTGTACATAAGTGAATCCAATGGATTCAACTGAAATTTGAACTCGGTTCCCCGGTTTCTCGTTCCGAGCCGATATCCACTGTACCACAACTCACATGTGCTAAATTAAAAATATAAAATAGCGGCAATTTACTCATTGCACTCTGTATATAGGGATTTTCTAAGTGCAGCTTAGATGTGGCGCAAGGCCGAAAGTGTGGGTCACCTAGTGAGGATCGAATTCGCTACTCAATTGTAATGATTCTAGCAAGACAAACATACTAACCATTACACCACCTTGAGGTGCCCTTCATTGCGCCTTGTATATAGACAGAACTCACAATTCATAACACATAGTCCAAAGATTGCTTAATGTGGGATTTCTATATCCATATTGTCTATATATGGATTCCTAGTACATTTCATACAACTACATCATGACTCCAAACACTAAAAAACCTGTGGTCATTACCATGAAATAAAATTACTTCAAATATCAAACTTTACTTTAGAAAATGTGTCTCTATTTGTGAGATAAGCTGTTTACATTGTTTGATTTGTTGTCCTCTTGTTTATTGTTATATTCACAACATTTCGGCCATTGTGTGATCCGACCTTCTTCAGATGATTGGAATTTTTAACTGAACCCTTTATTTTGATCACTGGTGTAGATTGTTCTTGTTCCATGAGTCATGTTTTGTTCACCGTGGCTGTCGCAACTCTTTTGGGTCAAGTCACTGGATCCTGGATCCAACTAATGCTTTTATCCACTTTTTATCCAGTTTAGAACATAAGAAAGTTTACAAAAATGCATGAGGCATTTGGAATTTGAAAGTACTTTCTGCAACAAAATAAAAAACAAGAAAATCATGTTTAAAGTTTATCGACATTTGAAATGTCATAACTTCTGATCTATTTGAGATAAATCACTCAAATTCTTTTAAAGGAAGCTAAAAGCATTTACTTTAACATATAAACATTTACACTTAACTGATTTTCGCATACATGGCCAAAAGTACCTTCTTGTACTGAGGGCTTCAAATAAACTATATATATATATATATATATATATATATATAGTGTATCGAGACAGCAGATAATTTTCTAAACATATACTGTTGAATATAACAGACAATGAATGTCTATTATGCTTAATTATGAACCTTTCTAAACATCGTATTTTCACTTTATTTTCAGGTAAAAATAAAGACAAAATTAAAAATTATCTGCTGCCTCGATAGACTGAATTTAAGTTACATGATGCCGCAGCATTAAATGATGCTAGCACCAAGAAATTTCACTGAAACCTCATTAAACAACAAATAGAATCAGCATAAAAATAAAAAATATCCAAATGTTGGACAATTTTTGTCTTTATTTTCACCTGAAATTAAAGCCAAAATATGATGTTTAGAATGGCTCATGGTTAAACATAATAGACATTCATTGTCTGTTATATTTAACAATATATATATATATATATATATATATGTATGTTACAGAAAATTCATGAAGATTAACAGAATGGTTTAAACAACCGACATATTTAACTTATGTGTTTGAACATTATTTTTTAATCGATACTCGTATTTGAGTAGATATTCTGTTTTTAATAAAACAGAATATTTATATATTTATTTCTCCCAGTCTTATTATTTACAATAAATTTTGTTATGAAAATGTGTGTCATTCGGCAGAATTTAAACCTGCGACCCCAATCAACATAGTGGAAGCCACTAATTAATCTGGTGCATCTTAGACCACTCGATTACGAATGATTCCACAGTCTAATCGAAGTCAAATAAAGCCTATATAACACAATTTTCAATTCTATAAATAAATAATCAGGCTGGTAGAAATAAATATATAAATATACTGTTTGATTAAAAACAGAATATCTACTCAAATACGAATATCAATTAAAAATAATATTCAAACAAATTATATATATATATATATATATATATATATATACACATACATTTTAGAAAAATTTTTAGATATTCTACAATTTCATGGGTCATCAGATAATACAACAGTTAATCTTCAAAATATTCCCAAAAAATCATTACACACAGATGCTCACATATACAGGCACATGAGTGTCTGTGCGTAATGATTTTTCGGGAATATTTTGAAGATTAACTGTTGTATCATTTGGGTCTGACGAGCCACAAGGTCAGCAGTGGCAAAATACGTATTACTCATGAAATTGTAGAATATCTAAAAAATTTTTTAAATTATATTACTCTGTTAAATTAAATGAATTTAACATTGAGTTCTTTTGAGTTCGTCTATCTTTACCTGACTAATGTACCAAGTATTCTACATTATATAAAAAGCAATGTAGGTAATATTAGACAGATTTTAGTTGATAACACAATAATACTCACACATACAGACAGTAAAAAACCTTCAGATATTGGAGACTATCTACATTGCAAAGCAACCCACACTTAATAAAATCACATTTCAATCTGGTCATAACACATTACATTGCATTTAGACATATGGTTCTGTTAACATTTTGGTCTCTCACAGTGTGACGTCATAGAACCACATCACAAATTTTTCAACTGAGTCTGATATTCGGTGACTGTTATCATCGCATAGCAATGTTTTCTGTCAACACAAGATAATGTCATCTTTGATGGTGGACGTCTTTATGTTAGCGTCCCTGTAACCCCTCTGAATGTCGAAAGCTTAGAACCAGCATAATAAAAAGATATCCATGGTATTTACCCCATTGCTAGTGGAAGATGTGGATTAGGTCTTTCCAAGGAGTATCAGTTCAGCAAAAAAAAAAAAAATGAAGCCGTCTGAAAAGTTGAACTTACCCCACCTATTCCACTTCAATGATTTTTTGCTATACGCACACAGATTGAGATTTCGACAAGTCCAGATTTTCCCATGATATGAAATCGTTTCGTAATAAATAAAAAAAATTAAATAAGAAGGTGGGAAATAAAACAATTTCCACTTTATATACAAAAAAAAGTTGGGATTTTTAGCACATTTTCTTTGTAATGATGCACCCTTTTATATGCAAATGAGATATGGGACAATATTAACTTATTACTAAAGATAATAAAAACATTTTTCTTTGGTAACTATTTAAATTACAAAACTTTTCACATCGTCTTTTTTTCACCACAAAAAGACACTAAAATTTCCTATATTAATTTATAGTCACTCCACTGAAGCAAGAAAAATATCTAACCAAAATTTGTCACAAATAGATTCAAAAATATAATTTAATAATCAAAAATCCTTTGGTATTTCCTCTTAATAATATCTTCACGATAACACTTTGTTTTGTTAAGTTTGGAGCATTTTTTCATCATGTATGCTTATTTTTTTGAATCTTTGGAAGTATCTATATTTTTAAATAAATTTGTCCATTCACAAGGATGAACAACAGCCATCTTTCCTGGTTAGTCCTTTTTATGTGGTTTTCTTTATGAACCACAAATATATAGACATTATATATTATTATAATATATAGACACTAACCTTTGAAATCTAATACACTGGAAAACCTAACTTGGCTAACAAGATCGTTTCTTTTTTTTTTTCTGCCTTGTCCCTTCCACATCTCCCTATCCCAAGTATCTCTTAACATGCTTTCTCCTGTCAGCCCTCCTATACTCTACTCCCATATATTTGCTCAAATTCATCAAGTATGTTATGCATTGCTTTTCTCGTCTCTCAATCTAACCTGTGAGTATGAGATTCTCCAAACCCTCTTACGTCATAACATGTCCCAAGAACTTCAGCTATCTTTTCCTGATGTTAAGTATTAGTTTGTTTTTTCATTTCCATCCTTGCCAGAACCTCCTTGTTGCTCATGTTTGGTCAATGGTATCCTCAGCCACCTTCTGTAGGACTACATTTCAGTTGCTTCAAGTTTCTCCCACATCTTTGAGGAGATTGCCCAGCATTCACTGTCATATTGAAGAACAGACATCACATAACAATCCAGTACTCATCTTTGTTTTTAGCAAAATTTTCCTGTCTCTTAATACTCTACTCAGCTTCTGGAATATATCCTTTGCCATACCAATTTGCATTTGAATCTGTGTCACACATTCCATTCTCTGTTAGAACACTTCCCAGGTATTTAAATTTCTGTACCTGCTTGATTTTAGTATCTCTGGCCTGTAGTTGGCATTTTGGACTCCTCTTTTTACTGATGACCATGCATTCAGTTTTCTTGTAATTTATATGTAGTCCTTTCTTTTGGCTTTTTTTTAAGCTACCTTCTGTAGGAGGTCTTATTTACAAGTCATTATTAAAAAGAACTTCTTTTTGGCATCAGATAATTGACAAAGCTGATCTTGTTTAAAAAAGTAACAAAACAGAACAATCAATCACATCTACTTTGATTAACGTATTTTTAATTTAATCCTCACTGTACAAGATTTGTTCACTTATTTTATTACAAAACTTCTGCTTCTTAGTTTTTGTTTTTTTTTATAATCATTTCACCCCAAGCAAGGCAGAAATGCCACTGGTGCACAAGGGGTTACAGTGAGAGAATAAAAAATGTCCATGGGATGTCGAAGGAAAGATATGAAATGGATGGAAATCAAGTAGATAAATGATGGCAACTGACATTTAAACTTTTGGAGATTGTAGCTACCAGGGAAGCAAGCAAATGAAAGTGAGATCTACAAACAGGAAGTGCAAGAAAAGAAACTGTTAGAGTGGAAGAGACTATTTTAACAGTAAATGGGTGCGACTTTGATGTCAATCTAGTAGCATGAGTAAATACATGTGGTCAGCATACCAGGGAAAACAGCTCATCAGAGAAGTTGCCATGAAAATACTTGTAGAAAAGACAGAGGGAAGCCACATCACATCAGTGAGAAAGTGGCTGAGGGCAGGCTGCCAAGTCAGAATCAATTATATTGCAGATCCTGCTTTGGATATTGTTGAGAACCTCGAGATGAATACTAGGAGCACCTGACCAGATATGGTAACTGGATTAAATGCACGGATGAATGGTAGATTTATAAATGTGTAAAATGGATTCTGATGAAAAAAAACTTCCTAGCTCGAAACAGTGAACCAACCTTCCTAGTAGATACGGATATGGATTCAATGTAGTCCTTCCATTTGAGGTCATTTGAGAGAGTGAGGCCAATGAGGTGCAGTGCATTGTTCTCTATGTCATATGCCTGCCTCGACGATAACCATTAAGATGATTACATCGTCGATTCAGGAATATTTACATTTCCACATCTATGGAGAGTAATGGGTTATCTCTCCTAGATCATGACAAATGGACAATGATAAAAATAAGAAAATGAGGTCACTATTCGATTGATATAATCGAACTGTAAACTTCCCAGGTCTGCTTCAATATCAACACGTGCTGACCAACAATTCAAGGATGAACGATAAGGCGAAATGATTTTTGAAATAAAGTTTTAATAAGTAACAGAGTATTAAAATAAAAAAAATATATGAGTATGAATAAGAGTGTCCAATGACCTGAACCTCAAAAGCTATATTCAGATACCCAACTCTGTCAAAATAACAATTTACGAGAAATATCAACAAATATGAATGAATACAGGCAAATGCAAATGCAAGAGATTAACACAAAATGAAATGGGAGAACCATATAATTATGAGCACACATGGTATGATGTTTGTGGTAACATTATATTCATGGAAGTGTATGCATATTCTAACATGGGCCTAAGAAGATAATAAATTTATATTTAAATCAGTTCCTTCTCTCTTATTTTACTGTCTTTACTTTCTTTATATAACTTCGGACTCAAACACGGTCCACTTGAAATGTATGTATCTGTGACTGTCTATTTTCTTTCAGTTGGCTATCGTATTTTCCGCATACAAATATTTTGAAATATCTGTACTCTTTTTATTTCTTTCTTCAAACAAGTGTTGTATTTTCTGCACTCAAACAATTCTGCGGTTTCTTCTCTTTAATATATCTTTGTTCACACATTATCTTCTCTGCGTCGCTATCTTTCTTTTCTTGATAAACTCGGCTTCACCTTTCTCTTCTTTTAACAAATAAGAATCAGCACAAAAATGACATTACAGTTTCTTCTCTTATCTTCTCTTTGTCCTTCTTCCTTGAAAAACGATTTGGCATCGTCTTCTTTTAATGAATAAGAATTTATAAGTTCGTTTTTCTTATCCAGATTTGCTTAAGATGAATTGGTCAAATTATGCCATTATCTCAAATGCATTTTCCTTTTAATTCATAAGTTATCAGTGCTCAGCAATCGTGACTTTCTAACCCAAGATCTGATCTGCAACTAATTTCCAATATCTGCTTTCCACATGACATGACTTTGGTGCAGATTCTAGCTCCTGCTGCTTCAAGACCTCATGTCTAGCCTCTGTCTATTTCCTGTCTAGACATTTGTTACTAAGGGTATCTGGGTCAACCAACCTTGACCTGCTATCCCAAAACTGACTTTAGATTTTAATGTGACCATCTCCTTGTTACCATGCAGAGACCAATCTCAATATGTGTGTTGGTGTGTGTGTGGCTATCTATATCCATAACATCTAAGAGACTAGCATCATTCATTCTAATGATAGGCATTAATAGTAATAATAATTAATAAAGAAGAGTAGTTTAAAATTGCAAACCTCTGCCAAGACAATCCCAACATCATATTAGCAAGAGATGATTATTAAAATGAGAATAATTGCAATAAATGTGACCGCTCTCAAGAGTGAAAATACAAAAATTTTTTTTTTCTTTTTAAATGAAAAATGAAATTATAAATTAGGCTGTGGAAGGGTATGTTTTTACTTTTCAATATCCCAAAGTTGTATTTTGACTCATTTTGCATATTTTACCTTACTTTTTTTTTTGCTTTTGGATAATAAATAATAAATCTAAATTTTCATAAAAAAAAAAAAAAAAAAAAATATAGTGCATTCAGAATATGTAATGATGTGAAGCAATCTAGGGGAGGTAATTATGTATTTGATATGTGAAATGTACAAAAAATAAAAAATCATTCTATGTTCTCTATTGAATTCCCTACACTTCAAGATTTAGTTATTATGGAAGCTAATAATGTTATACATGCTATTGGTACACGAGTAACTAATCTTCATAGTCTTCCTATTGAATATCTTACTCAGGGGGTTATCTCCATGAAAATGTTTACTTATTAATGATAGATCTATCTCATTGGAGTAGATCTATCTATCGCCCAGTTCACACTCCACCCATGTCTATTGAACAGGTTAAGAGGCTCATCCCTTGTTCCCTGTTTAGGATGTGGTTTCCAGCTTTATCTTTTCCAATCTTTTCACTATTACGTAGCCCCCTGCACATCAGTGGCATTACCACCTTGCTCGAGGTGATATGATTAAAAAAAAAACAAAAAAACTTATTAATGCTAGCATAGCATCCAACTTAAAGATAATGAATAACCTAGACATTACCCTCAACCTCGACAATAATTCCTTTAAACCATACACTAAAGACAATGAAATCCCTAGCTATATCAATATTAATTCTAACCACACTAGCGCCATTATAAAGCAAATACCGAAGACAGTTAATATTAGAATTAACCGATTATCAATAACAATAGAATATTTAAGAATAATAAAAAGCTAAACGATAAGGCCCTCCAGAATAGCAGATATAAGGAGAAATTAACGTATTTAACACTCACTAGGAATACGGAATCGTCTAAGACCAAAAGTAAACATAGGAAAAGGAAAATTATATGGTTTAATCCCCCGTTCTGTAAACTATCAACTATTAACATTGGTAAGATCTTCCTTAAATTAATATAAGTAAAAGAAAACAGAAAAATAATCCAGAAAGTTTATCCCATACCAGATCAAACCAAAAATCTAATCCATTCATGCCAGTCATGAAGCCAATCATCCCTGAAGATTTCATCCGAGTCCATCCAGTGGGTCTTGAGATATGTTGACCATGGATAGACAAACAAACAAAAGTGACCAAATACCATATCTCTGCCTTAAGGCTGGAGATAATAAATTATAAATTGCATTTAAGAAAAAAAAAAAATAGTAGCGTAAAAGTATTGTTAGTAATAATTTGTTAATTAGTATTCTTTTTAGCAGACATAGTGGAGTAATGGATAAAGGATTAAGAAAACAGAGAACCGAGTAAAAATTAGAGTCGAATTTATTACATTCGCTTACACGCTAAAACCATTGGGAAAGGTATGAATCCCACTCCTCTCTCCCATCCCCAGTTATGGGATAGACTGGGTTCTATAGCCTTGGGTGGCAACTGGTCTAGAAAGATAAACTCTGAATTCAAAATCAGCCTGGAGAGTGTTGGGCTCTGCCAGCCTATCCGTACCACAGATGCAGTATTGTTGTGCCCCTATAACTCTGGGGAGTCACAGAACTTAATCATGATTTTTTTTTTTAGACCGTCACACTTGTTGAAATTGAAAAAGATTTAAAGGTCCTGTTCACAATATCAATACCCGACATTACAGTATAAACTTGTCTTACTTTAAGTTTTCTGAATTTGTCTTTTTTCGGAAGTACATAATTTACACTGTTCAAATTGTTGTCCTCATATTTATTGCCATATTTACATTTCAGCTGTTGTACATCCCGGCCTTCTTCAAATGATTGGAATTTCAAACTGAGCTCTTTATTTCGTTTACTAGGGATAGATTGTTCTCATTCCATAAGTCATGCCTCTTTCAGATGTCTCAATATCAGTTATCTTCCTTTAACTCAACCCATTTTTTTTATCCACTGGGCCACATATTGATAAAAGTGTCAGTTAAATCCAGTGACTTAACCCAAAGTTCAATACCTGGCTACAGCAGTGATGACTAAAAAAATTTAGAGTTGAGTTAAAGAGAGATAACTGATACTGCACATCTGCAAGTGGCATGACTCATGGAATGAGAACAATCTACTCCAGTGGACAAAATAAGGAGTTCCATTCAAAATTCCAATCACTTGAAGGGGCGTACAATGGCTGAAACATTATGAATATGGCAAAAAAGATAAGAACAATAGTCCAAACAATGTAAATAGTATAATTACAATGCCTCATCTCAGATATATAGACAGATATTGAAAGTGAATATGGCAAAAAAGATAAGAACAATAGTCCAAACAATGTAAATAGTATAATTACAATGCCTCATCTCAGATATATAGACAGATATTGAAAGTGAATATGGCAACAAAGATAAGAACAATAGTCCAAACAATGTAAATAGTATAATTACAATGCCTCATCTCAGATATATAGACAGATATTGAAAGTGAATATGGCAAAAAAGATAAGAACAATAGTCCAAACAATGTAAATAGTATAATTACAATGCCTCATCTCAGATATATAGACAGATATTGAAAGTGAATATGGCAACAAAGATAAGAACAATAGTCCAAACAATGTAAATAGTATAATTACAATGCCTCATCTCAGATATATAGACAGATATTGAAAGTGAATATGGCAACAAAGATAAGAACAATAGTCCAAACAATGTAAATAGTATAATTACAATGCCTCATCTCATATATATAGACAGATATTGAAAGTGAATATGGCAACAAAGATAAGGATAACAGTACAAACAATGTAAATAGTGTAAATAATTTAGTCAATTAAGTTCCATATGTGATACATGCTTAGGCGATCATATCTTGAAAGAGACATGACTGACTGGCAGATTATCCCGCAGGAAGTTACCATTACTTTCTGCAGTAGACTGGTTGCTAGCCAAGGTTTAAGAACCCAATCTGTCCTGTTATTGAACCCATAAATAGAGGGAAGAGATGGATTAATACCTCTCCCAAGCATATCTGTGCATAAATGAATACAAGGAATATCAACTAGAATTTGAACTCAGCTCCCCAATTTCTCGTTCCGAGCCGATATCCACAGCACTACAACAGACATCTGACAGTAGATAATTACAGTGCCTAATTTCAGAAATATAGACAATCAAGTCATTTGAGGTTAATAATAACTAATCTTAAATTAAAATAAACTGATACTTGTATAATTTATGGAATTTTTTGTTTTTTAATTTTAAAATGTATTCATATTTTTTTGTTATTTAAAGAATAATTTTTTGAATTTTCAAAATTTAAAAATAATAAAAAAATAAAAACTTTTAAGTTTTGTATGGTTACAAAGTTTTTTATATGCAAAACAGCATATAAGTTCAATAACAAAATTCAGTGATTAATTTGTTGTGACACAGGACCTCCTTCCTAAATTGATAAAAAAAATGAAGAGAAAGAAGTAAATATATTTCAATTTTTTAATGAGTAGTAAATATATTTTAAGTAGTGGCAAAAAAAAAAAAAAATATGACATTTGTGGTCTGAAATGTTTTGTTTTTTTTTTTAATGAAGGAAATTTAGGCAGGTTATGACAAATTCTTTTTTTAGTTAAAAAAAAAAATACATGGGGGTGCCCACATGCATGCATATGAACAAGGATAAAAATTACCACTCCCCATGACCACTGTTATTGAGTGCACCAATTTAGTGAGATGACAAAGATATTGCCATAGGGTCAGAAAACCTGAAATCAAGTACCTTATCTCAAAGAAAAAAAGAACATCTCACGCTTTCATACCAGCCAAAAAACCCAACTGTTCATTTCCAAGTATGATACTCATGTATTCAGTTGGGTGCCTAATCCCTATTGCAGACGCCAAACTCAGACATATATATATATTTTAAATCACTTCACCCCCAACAAGGTAAGACTGCCACTAGTGTGCACAAAGTTACAGTAAGAGAAAAGACTGGGTGGTATTGAAGAAAGGATAAAAGATGCGGTACTGGTTGCCGACCAAGGCTATAGAACCCAATCTGTCCTGTTATTTGACTCATGTTTTGAAAGGGAAGAAATGTATTATATTATTTAGTAGTAATTAATGGGGGATCAGTTTATTACTTCATAACAATAGAAAATCGATCCCCCACTTTATGACCAGTAGGAGCCTTAATCATGATCTCAACTATTATATTCAGTCAGTCAATTAAGTGCCATACGTGATACACGCTTGGGCAATCATGTCTCGAAAGAGACATGACTGACTGGGCAGAAGATTATCCTGCAGTAGGTTGCCATTGCTTTCTGCGGTAGACTGGTTGCCGACCAAGGCTATAGAAACCAATCTGTCCTGCTATTTAACCAATAACTGGAAGGAATACGCTTTCCCAAGGGTATTTGCGCGTAAGTGAATACAATGGATTCAACTGGAATTCGAACTCGGCTCCCTGGTTTCTTGTTCCGAGCTGATATCCACTGTACCACTAGCATGCTTAAATTCATGTGGAATTAACTTAAAGCAAGCAAAAAAAAAAAAAAAAAAAATATATATATATATATATATATATACATAATATTGGCTCTGTAAAATAGATATTATTACTATTTACATCGAGCCCTTCACCTGGATCAATTTTAATATTGATAAAATTAATAGGATCTGGTTTTGGGGATTTTACCTATATACAATTCCTTTTTTGGATTTAAAATATATAAAATTTTTCAATCAATGTAATTTCTACTTGGAATAAAACTAGCATTGTATTTTACATAATGGAAAAAGTAAATTTAAACATTTAGCTTTCAGTTAAAAAGCTTCAAAAACACCTTTTCATTTGTAGAAATTTATTTTAAACTTTATTGAAAATTAGTTAAGGTGCCTAAGTAACGGTAAAACTCAGCCAAACATTTTTTTTTTTTTGGTGTCGGTATAGTATGTGGCCTACCTGAGTAAGAGCAGATTTATTAAAATTTTCCCTAGCTCTTAGCAGTTGGTTATGCTTTTTTCTTTTAAAGTAAGCCACCTACTATAATGGCACAGTTGTTTTTTTTAACAATGCTGAGTAGAAACCAGTCAACAGAGAGAGCTGATAAACTGGATCAATAGCTAGACAAGGTTATTACCGCAAAATCCCTCAATCATGATGACTTGTGATTTTCACCTATACACTCAAACTCACAATGATTGGATCAACCTGTATTATGGATTTTTCACTTTCAGGCACTTCCCAATAGGAGGCAAGTAGTCACCTTCTTGATAAATTGACCATAGTGAAATTCGAAGCTGTGTCTTAATATCACAACTGTTTAATAAATAAATAATACTTAGTAACAACAAGTTTTTTAAAAGTAATGCTAAGAAAAGCCAGTAGAGTTAGATATTTTTCTTCCGTTAGAAACTAAAAAAATCTGGGTTGCAATTCATGGAAAAGAAAAATAACTAGAGACACATACACAAAAAACAAAAACAAAAACACATAAGACAGCGGTTAGAAAATATAATTATATGTTATCGTTATTTATTGTCAGCTGAACAATAGAGCACCTGTTTATCCCAGGTAAAAAAAAAAAAAAAAAATACATACAAATAAGATGGCTGTATAGCAGGTTTTGGCTTTATGATGAATTTTAAACTAAAATAGTATATTGTCACAATGACAAGATTCAGGTCTAGTGAGTGATGTCCATGATTGACCCAGTATGAGAAAGACATCTTCCCTGGGAATGAACTCTCATCTCATTAGCCGAGGGTGGGGAAGTGGGTTAATAATTTCTTTCCTTGTTCACAACCACGCGATGGCTGGCGCAAAAATTTCCGTATACGAATTTCACAGAGGAGTGGCTTAGCAGAAAATATGAAAACACAATTTCCATATAATACACACACTTCTTGTAGGTACCTCTCTACCTTTTCGCTGAAGAAAAGTTTGAGAACTTAGTTTTATCACCAAAATATCTTAACAGGAAAATCCAAAGAACTTTTAATTATAATTTTATGATAAAATTAGTTCTTTAAAATTAAGAATTAAAAAATAATAAATCTTATTTTTCAATTCTTTCTCTAGCACGTTTTTTTTTTAATCATATCACCTTGAGCAAAGGCGGTAACGCCACTGATGTGCAGGGGGCTACGCAGGAGTGAAAAGATTGGAAAAGAGAAAGCCGGAAACCACATCCTAAACAGGGAACAAGGGATGAGCCTCTACACCTGTTCAATGGACGTGGGTGGAGTGTGAACCGGGCGATAGTTTAGTCTATCTAAGCACAATAATACTGTTAAAATGCTATAATTTGGGGACTGGAGTAACTACCAAGTAACTTTAAGTATAAAAGCGGGGACACTTTCTAAAGGAGATAATTCAAGGCATATTATTAACTAATTACAAATTTTTGCAGGTGAATAAAAAACAAAAAAAAAAAACAATTGATTTGGTAATTCTTGCAAAAATTAAAATTAAAAAATAATTTAGATTTTAATGAAAAATTCAGGACTTATTCACAAATGAATTAAGCTTTTTTTTCTTTTTTTGTTCTTTTAAAACAATTTTGGTAATTTTTTTATGCTAACCCCACTTAATTTCATGAACTTTCGAGAAATTACATAATTAAAAAATTGTTTTTATCAAAAATTATTTTTTAACTACTCATTTCTCGAAAATATGCTCCAAATCGTAAAATAAAGTTTTTTAAAAAAGTGTAATAAAACATGATTTTTAATTTTTTTCAATGAATTTCACGAGAATTGTTTGCATTTTTTCTCATATTGTTAAGTGAAAACTATATTATAAATTAAAAAGCATGAAAGTCGTATCGCTTCAAGATTTAAAATAGACATACGGTACCCATTTATTTTTGTAAATATGGTAGTCCATTAAATAACATTAAAAGGTTGGCCGTTACATGAGTTGAGGGTTGTCCTCCCCTTGATCGAAAAAGTTTTCGACTGTGTGCAATAAAGATGAAAAATAAGATATTAACAAATACAAATTAATAAATAAAATACAATAACATTTTATCAGTTATTGAGTTACAACTAACATGGTATTTCAATTCATTAACTTCGATCTTATTTCAGTTGTTGAATTTTTAAATTAATGTTGAATTATTTTTTTCAGAAAACATCTTCATAAAAATATCAAGTAACTAAAATTCAATAAAGTGTTATTTAATTACCGAAAATGTTTAAGAAAAAAAAAAAAGTTCAGTTAAATTTCGTAAAAATTCATGTCACTTCTGGTCAACCATACTTTGCAACACATCCAGACTGTCGGTAAACACATCAGAAAACAAGGCGCCGTGTTGAAGAAATTATTGTATTCTACATTTTATGCAAGAATTGTTTCAAATCAAGTTAATTTAACTATAAAGTTTCTAATTTTCCTAAAAAAAAAAAAAAATGTATCGCATTCATTTTTAAAACCGGGAATTAACGTTTTTGTTGATTCACAACAAACGTGTCAAAAATGGCCGATTTTAATCAAGCGACCCAAAAGTTACGATTCCAACCAATATAATTTCTATTTGAAAAACTATATATTGCCTATTGAAAAGTAAATTTAATCATTTATTAACTTTCATTTAAAAAGAAAGCTTCAACACTGCTTTTTCATTTTTTAAAAAATAGTTTCAAAACAAGTTTAGAAAAAAAAATAACTAGAGATACCAACATCCTTTTTTTTTGTATTAAACTGGAAATTTTGGCGGGCGGGAAAAAGAATTCCCACTTTTCTCCATAGGAGTAATAAATTTTCCAAAGTCCTTTTCAAAAAGAAAGACATTTTTTTCGGCGGCTGTCGAATTTCAGGTCCAAAAAATAAAATTTATTTAACCCTTATAAAATACAATAATTTTTTTCTTTTTCTTACTTTTTGAGAAAATTAGCCATGCAAACAGTGTCATTTTAAAAGTTTTACAACTTAGATTTTTAAATAAATAAAAGATTTTTTAAAAAAAACTAACATGGCGTACAAAAAACTAAACTAAATTAAATACAGTACACACACGTCTGTCAGTTACCAAGTTAAAAAACAAAAAATATAGTTATAAGATTTTGCTTAAATTTTTAAAAAAATCCATAACTTTTCAAAGCAGAAAAAATATTCAAAAACAAAAAAATAAGAAGTTTCAAGTAGTCGTGCTTTCGTCTAAAGTCGACTTCTTCAGTGATATAGTCCGGCCAAAAACTTTTACCTCGTATTGATTACCATCTTCTAATTCCAAAAAATTACTTCTTCGTCTTTGATGTAAATGTAATTGCTCAGAATGATACGCCCTGTGCCTAGATATCGTCCGAAGTATTTCATTTTTTTGAAGGAACTTGTGATGACCTGCCTCGAGTGCTCGGGGCAAACTACTTGTAGTCCTTTTTTTCAAATCGGTCAACATGAGGCGCTTTTTCGGGTTTTTTTCTATTATATCGCTGTTGTCATATAGATGTAATTTACTTATTTTAGTTCCTAGATCAGATCGGATTTCACATTCCACACTAGCTACGAAGCAATCAAACCCTACAGTCTCCAGAAGAGCAATATTGGGTAAAGTGTTCAATTTAAGGAGAGTTGGTTTAGTGTGGGCTCCACAACTTACCGGGGAATAACCGATAATAGTCAATATATCCAAACAACGGGGTAAAGTATAACAAACATAAGTCCTGAAAAAGCCTCCGTAAGTTTTTATAGTATGGTACTCCGTTTTCCAAGGATCGATCCTCAAAAGACGACAATATATTTCCAAGTAATTGAATGCCCTAGCTATTAGCTTGTAGTCCCATCTGGGTTGTTGTTGAATGAATTCGTAGTCATGAAGTATGCTATCGAAAATCCCATGCCGAAATTTTTGACGGGCATCTAAAGTGGACAGTTCAGTTTGTAATTCGTTCTTCAGGTAATGCCAGTCTTGATTTTCTCTTCTATCAGGGATTGCGAACGGTTTAGATCTCATACTTAATCTCAAATAAAGGCGTCGACATTTCTCCAAGCTGTCCATTGCTAATTAGTCCATCCTTCGTAAAAACTTTTTCCATCATCTTATCTATTTTGCTGTTGATTTTGTTTTCGTTTTTTTAATTCACATTAGGAAAAAAACAGAGGCCCTCCGTGAGCTTCTGGCTTCATAATAAGAAGCAAAAACTTCATATTTGTTTTGTTTTCTTTCTCGTAATAATGTTTACCTTCAGCTTTCCTTATACAAACAAAAAGTTAGTTATCAGTGACAAGAAATAAAAAAAAACATGTACACTCGCTTTTAGATATTAAACTTTAAACTTAATTTATCGAAAACTTTTTTCTCTCTCTCTCTCCTTATTTCCTGCATCCTGGTTTAAAAAAAAAAAAATACCCACCTCTTTGTATTTAAATTTCTCTCTCTCTTTCTCCCGCCTTCTATTCAACCCTCTCTCTTTATGGCTACTCCTTCTCTTCGGCTCTAAAAGAAGTAAAACAAAAATTTGGGAAAATCTTTGTGCTAATTGTGTTTTCTTTTTTTTTTTTTGACGGCTTTTCAAAACTAAAAACAAGTTCAACCGATCTTAAATAAGAAACTCGAACTGAAATTGGCACAGTTTAATTTAGTTTTGTATTTTTAATTGGCAATAGCTTTTTCTCAAAAAGTTTTTTTAAAACTTTTTAAATTTAAAAAGAAAAAACGTTATTTTAACCTGTTTTTTATCTACTTTTTAATCTTTTTTAGACATGTTTTAGTATTTTTTGTAGTTTCACTTATAAGTGAAACTACACGTTTTTATTTATTTATTTTTTTTTTTGGTTTTTATACTGCAGTGCAAACAAAAGCAAAATTAAATTTTCTTAACACTTTTACGATTAGTGCCGTTACGTTTTTTTTTTTTTACTTTTTTTATTTTATAATTATTTCCTCAAACAAAATGAAGATATTTAAAAACAAATTTCGATGAAGTTATACAATAAAATTATAAAAGGTTATAAAATGTGACAAATTTCTTTTTTTTTTCTTCATAAAGCACTCCAGATCACAAATTTCTTTTTAATTAAAACTAAAAGTAAAAGAGGGCGTCCAGTAATTTATTATCTAAGTTCATTAAAAAAAAAGAAATGGTCCTACGGAAGCCAAAACAAATATACTGCGTAGAACAAAACGATTTCTTTTCAAATTAAAAAAAAAAATTGAAATTTGCAATCTGAAGTTCTCATGCCCTACTTTTAACTTAAGTATTTACGAATTTGAAATTTTCAAATTCGTAAATACTTAAGTTAAAAGTAGGGCATGAAAACTTCAGATTGCAAATAATGGTGATTTTCTAAGGCCGAAAGTATGGTGAACCTCGTGAGTATCGAACTCACTACTCAATTGAATTGTATGAGACAAGCTTGTAACTATTTTTAAACACCATGTCATAATGATCATTTTACTAATTAATGACAAAAATTTGTAAACATACAATAATTTTTTTAAAAATATTTTTCATTACTATATTGATTAAGCCTCTTAATCGGTAACAGATCATTTATTAAATACATTTTATAAACCTTTAGTAGAATCTAAAAATTAAAAAAAACTTCTAAGAGGCCCCGTTTACTTAAAAAAAAATTCATTGTGTAGTAAAAAATTGTAAATTGGTCTCGTACGCAAGCCTATGAGGGTGCAAGGGTTTCGTGTCCCTAACCTCGAATCTACGATACAGGGCCTGCACTCTAACTTAGTACATTTTCAATTCTCATAAGGTTTTTTTAAAAAATACAAATTTTATATTGTAACCTTTTTGTGTGACAGTGTAAAAATGAATAAATCATATGGTGAACAATTCAACTAGAAAAACTGAAAATAAAAATTTACAACAAATTACTAAGAAAGCCGTATTCTCTTTTTCTTCTTTTTTTTTAATCAATAACATTTTTTTTATGATCACTTCGTGATTTTTCTTGTTAAAAAAAAGGTTTAATTTTTAACACGTTATTCAACATTAGATAAAAAAAATAGTGAGTTTTAATTTTTTTTTTTTTCCGACACTTAGAGGAGCAAAAAAAAAATCATTCACGGATTTGGACGAAAGAAAAAAAACACTATGACGTCAAAATCCGCAATTTTTTTTTAATCCTTGCGTCAGTTGTGCTTTAGTTTTTGAATTTGTAACCTAAGTAGAAAAAAAGCAATATTATGATAGCCAGGGTTACAAAGCCCTAGTGCCGTGCTTGGCAACATCCCCGCCAATCGCAGAATGCAACTTGCACACCCCACTCCCGAAAATACTGAACCCACAATAAATGGGACTTTAAAGTTTCAAACAAAATAACAATTACATACTCTCGGAACGCAGATATTCCGTGATCATGAAAAAAAGGAAGAAATCGCAGAATTGGTGCCTTGGAAGCTATACATTACGAACGTTTTCACAATTTTTTAACTGCCTTTTTGGTGATTTTCTTGCAATTTTTATAGCCATTTCAATGCATTTCGGCTCTCACTTAAGGAATTTTCAAAAAGTTTAAACCCAAATTTCAAAGCATTTTTTTTTTTTTTTTTTTTTTGCTACAGAGAGTTTGGTATACTGTCAAAAATTAAACATCAGGCGTTTAAAAAAGGAGAGGTGGTGTCAGAATATCAGAAAGTGTTGGTATAGAGGGGGGGCGAAGAAAAAACGAATTAAATCAATCAAAACAAAACAACATTAGTAACGGAATATTTGCTAAAAAAGTAACAGTCATAAAATGTCACGATGTAGGAGAAAGTCATTAAGTGCTAAAAGGCCCCTACACCCCCACTAAGATGCGATAAATACAAACTTTAAAGAAAATGCGTGAAGTTTTTTTTTATGCAACTTTTGGTGCTTGTCTCAACTTACCCCAAAACAACAAAACTTATCTTGTACTTTTACAGCAGAAATAGCTCCCTGATTATCTGATTAAAATATTTACTTCAAAGATAATTTAAAAAAAAAACGTTATTTCAATCATTTAATCAAAAGCGTGACACACGTAGGTAGGTAGGTAGGTAGGTAGGTAGGTAGGTAGGTACTAGATCACAGCTTTGCCCAGTCAGTGCAAGTTGTTTAGAATCGGGCCTTACGATATATGCCTTTCCAAAATCTCAAACGTTTTATGACATCCTGAAAATATGTTCTTGTATGTATGTTGAAACAGATATCTATAATCTATTTCTCTTCAAGTTCATTTTTTTTTAATTACAAATGATTTACGGCCTCTTCAGGGCCCCCCACCGAAAGGCTTCTATCAAAAATTATATATATATATATATATATATAAGAGAGCTAGATGGGTTGATATTTGTCTATAACATCAAATATAATACTTTTCCAGTTAATCCTAATAATTATTTTGTTAATTTTTTTTTCATTACAATATTCGGAGCCAAGGAGCATTGCGGCTTCACGGGGCCCTGCGGCACCTAGGGAACTTGCGCACCCCCCCGCACAATTTCGGGGTCTGCGGGGGTCCTAAGCACGGGGGGCAAAGCACCGATCTGGGCACCCCCACTATTCAGGTTGCTCGCAGATAGTACGTGCCGTACCTGTTGTATAATTATTATATTCTGCGTATTTATCGGCTCGGAACGAGAATTCAGAGAGCCGAGTTTGAATTCCAGTCAAATTCGTTGCATTTCACTTATGCGCAAATACTGTAATATTTGGTATCTTTGTGGGTATAATTGACAAAGAAGTGGATACAAATATTAGCGTTGAGAGGAATATTTTACTTTCTTATTTTTACATACTTTCGTGTTAAGGGTCTGCTAGCAACAGAACACATGTTGCCTGCTTAGAAGCCAGAGAGGGACTGGCCAATCCTTTAGGTCAAGCATGGGTCAAGGAGATAGAGAGAGTAGGGGAAAGAGAAATAGTAGCAGAGAAAGAAAAGGGAATAGATTTGGGTATCTTAGTTCTTGGGAGTTATTTAGAGACAGAGAGGGTAAAAGAAACAATGTATTCTCTGCATGGTAGTAGTCTCTGACCTGAGGTCATTTTGGTTCACTGCTACAATACCCTTCGAAAGGTATTCAAACCTTCGAAAGGTATTGACCCATAGCTGGATTTAATCCAGCTATGGGTCAAATAACAAGACAGATTGGGTTCTCTAGCCTTGGTTGGCAACCAGTCTACCGCAGAAAGTAATGACAACCTACTGCGGGAAAAATCTTCTGCCCAGTCAGTCATGTCGGAGAATGTGGGAGACATGATCGCCCAAAAGCGTGTATCACGAATTTATTGCACTAAATTAACTAACTGATATAATAAACACTAAAAACAGCAACTTCTTTACGGGATTTTCTCCTTGTCTGAGAAGAATTTTAAAATCTTTCTCATCGACTTTTCCCAGTTAAGATTAATTGAATATTATCATTATATTTGTAATTTGGAAAAGTCGATGAGTTAAATTAAAATTAATCGACACAAAAATAGTAACAAAATTTTTCTCGCTTTAAAGAATAATGCATAAATTAAAAAGAAGTAACAAATAGTTTTCTTTTCTAGCTAAAAGTTCAATTTTTTAAAAAAAACCGTTATACCCTATTAGTGTTTTTTTTTTTTTATTATTCATTTTCACTTTTCAGACAATCACAATATGTACTTTTTTTTTAAGTAATCGTTTTAATCAGGCAAAAATTTCATTTAAAATAAGTTTGAATTTGGTGATAATTACGAGTTAAGAAATAATAAATTTTAAAACTAGTTACTTACTAACTAGTTATATTTTTAAAAATTATATAAAGGTGAATATACGATACTTTATTGCACCTTTTGTCTTGAGAGGAGAATATTAAAAATATAAATTTTATTAAAAAATGTAGATAAAAAGATTAATAAATATTAATACAAATAGTCTAGGTTTGTTTTTCTTTTAAGAGAAGTGTTTTACAAAAGAGAAAGTCAGACAGTTAATAAAAAATGAATCAATTTGATGTGTAACAGTTCTATGTAAAATTTTCTAAAAATCGAATACCTCATAAAAAAAAAAAACAATGCCAAAATCAGTTGGTCTAGGCGGACGGTTTGTATTTTAATTTTCAAATTTGAAAAAAGATATACACCTTAGGATTTATTATCCAATCAGAAGGGTGACTTTCACCCGTGCAAATTTAAAAGTTGAGACTCGTCTGTGGGGCCTATTTGAGAGCTATAGAGGCATAGTAGAGCGATGAGTTGTGGCTTGGGTTGGGGAATCAGAGAGCAGAGTTCAAATTCCAGTGAAGTTTATTATGTTCATCTACACACTAATATCCTTGGGAAAGGTATGAATCAAACACTTCTCTCCAGCTATGGGTAGAACTGACTAGATTCTATAGCCCTGGGTGCCAACCAGCCTAGGAAAAGGAAAACTCTGAATTCAAAACTGTATGTAGCCCTCATGCAGATGTGTACTGTAGTGTATTTCTCAGAATGAGAACTCAGAGAGTTGAGTTTGAATTTTGGTTGATTTCATTGCATTCACTTATGCACAAATACCCTTGGGAAAGGTATTAACCTGTCTCTTCCCTCGAGTTGTGGGTTAAATAGCAAGACGGATTGGGTTTCATAGCCTTGGTTGGCAACCAGTCTACCACAAAAAGTAATGGCAACCTACTACAGGAAAATCTTCCCAATCAGTCATGTTTCTTTTGAGACATGATCAACCCAAGCGTGTATCATGTATAGCACTTCACCCACGGACTGAATATGATAGTTGGAAATAGTTAAAGCTTTTACTTGGCATAAAGTGAGGGATAGATTTTCTATTGTTATGAAGTAATAAACTGATCCCCCACTTATTACTACTTATAATTCATCTCTTCTTCCTCCACCTATGAGTTGAATATCAGGACAATATATATTGGGTTCTATATTCTTGGTTGGCAACCAGTCTACTGCAGAAAGTATTGACAATCTACTGTGGGAAAATCTTCCCAGTCAGACGTGATCACCCAAGCATGCACTGAACTGACTGACTGATGTAGCCATGACTAAGCACATAATAGCTTAGGAAAGGATTGTTTGTATTGACTCAATATTTCTGATTGCAGTTGACACTTTTTTTTATATAAAAACATTATTTGGTTTATTTAACAGCATATCAACTCCTTATGGGTCATTTAGTGCTAAATTTTAATTTTCTTGATAACTTTGGTGATTCATTTTTTTTTTTCCAAAATGCTTATTGAGGCTAATTTTTTTTTTATAGCTTTGGTAATTCATTTCTTTTTTCTGAATTGCTTATTGAGGCTAATTTTTTTTTCTCTGAAAATATATTGCTTATTATATTTTTACAATAAAAATGTATTTTTATATTTTCATAATATTTTGACACCCCTCCCAGTTTGAGGGTTCACTATTTACTCATAGCTGGGACCTTAACAATTCTGCAACATGTTTGCCTTCTTTAAAAATATCAATTTGTGTGTAGTTTGAACCTTTATTTTTAAAAAAGAATTTGTATTGTACCTTATTGAGATTAAAAAGGAATATAGATTTTTATTATTATTAAGAATTTTTTAAATGATTTACACCATTTTTATGAACCAATAATTCATTGTCGGTATAGTATGTAGTCTACCTTTTGAATGTAACGTAATTCTGTAACTGGTATAGTATGTGGTCCGGTAATACTTTTTTGGTACGCCAGTACGCCAGAACGCCAAATTTCAGTCCACCATTTTGGTAGCCAAAATTTGTTAGGTATCATGTGACGTATCCAAAAAAATTTTTCTACAGAAAAAAAAAAGTTTATTTTTACAAGTATCTTTGTACAATATACATTTATCTAGTGAATAGACATGAATGAAATTAGATCCAAAAACTACTTTAATTATTTTTAAATTCCATGTTGATATGTCCATATCCAGTATAAAAATGAAGAAATGTTTGTTCATGTGTTGTGTCGTTTGGGTTTGGCGTATGGAAAAAATATTTTTTCTAAAGAATAAAAACGAATAAAAATTATTTTTATGAGAATCTTTATTCATTTATCTAGCGAATAAACTTAAAATTACATATGAAAAACTACTTTTATTTTTAATTTCTATTTTTAAGTATCCATCGTTAAGTTGTCGTTTTCTTTTAAAAAATATTTTAAAAATTGACCTAAAATTTTACAAAATAATTTATTTATCCTGAATTAAACCTTCATTTAATTTTTTTCCCTCACATATACAAAATATTTAAAAATAATAAAAGTAGTTTATTCGCTACATAAATGTATAAAGATTCTCGTAAAAATAAACTTTATTCATTTTTATTCTATAAAAAAAATATTACTTAACAAATCAAAATCATCTCCCTTGCATAACTTAAATGTCTTGCAGTTTTGATTAGATATTAGATAAAAACATTTTAATATTTTTTATATCTAATTTTATATGTATTCGTTATATGAAATAATAAAATTACTTGTTTAAAAAATAATTCATCTTAATCAAAGGATTTGGCATCTAAAGCTTTAAATTTCTGATTTTGAAAGTGCATTTGCAAGTTTAAGTAGCAGGAATCCATCATGAAGTTGGGTGATTTTTCCCTGAATACATTATTTTTTTTTTTTTTTAATCATCTCACCCCAAGCAAGGCATTCCACTGCCACTATTGCGCATGGGGCTACATAGGGGAAGGTAAAGAGAAAGAGTGGTTAGACATAGGGAATGTCAGGAGGAAGGTGACAGATGAGTAAGGATAGCGAGGATGAGGGTTGGGCAGATGGGAAGAGTGCTTGATAGAATGGGAGCAGGTTAGTGTGTTAGGAGGTGTCTATTGACCTTACATTTAAACTCCTGGAGATTGTAGCCGTCGGGGAAGCAATCGTTTGGAAGAGAATTCCACAGTCGGGAAGTGCGAGGAAAGAAACTGTTGGAGTAGAAGTTACGGCTGCATTATTATTCTCAACAAGAGAAAAAATGAACTATTTCTTTTTTACAAGTATTTTTATTCTAAAAGAATACATACATATAAAATAAAATTTTTGTTTGAGTCCCTCAATTTTGTGAATTTTTTTTTTTTTACAAGCAACCACAATCTTGGGTCCACCACTGCTCTCTTAATTCAAATCGTTAAATCTTATAGTCCTTTAACATATTCACAGGTGCAGTTTTTCATGGCTGAATATTGAAATCCATGATGTTCAGTCCTACTCAATCACAGTGTTGGATTAGAATTTATTCACATTTTCAAATAGTATAAGAACAATAGACTTGAGTGAAGTGCATTAAAGTTATTTTCTTTATATATTAAGTGGTAATTACTAACATATTGCTCAACTGTATCTATTCCATTTACAAAGTATATCAATAAATGCAGCCTGTTACAACTGGAGTAACACTAAATATATAATTTTGGAATTCTTTAAATTAATTTTCAAATGATCTCTAGGGATTAATTCAAAGAAATCCTTCATAAAGCTTAATCAAGTAGCTTTATCTTATGTATTGTCACAACACAGAGATTTCAGTTGATATGCAGTTTTAGTAGGAACATTGTACTTGTTCTTGAATAAAAGATGTTCTCTGTATAATGAGAATCAACAGTAGGAAGTGAAAATAATTGCTTCATACCCACCTTTTGTAAATTTATCCCTAAATTTGCATAGTCAGTCAGTTTAGGTGCCATACGTGATACACGCTTGGGCGATCATGTCTCGAAAGAGACATGACTGACTGGGCAGAAGATTATCCCGCAGTAGGTTGCCATTGCTTTCTGCGGTAGACTGGTTGCCAACCAAGGCTATAGAACCCAATCTGTCCTGTTATTTAACCCATAACTGGAAGGAATAGACGGATTAATACCTTTCCCAAGGGTATTTGCGCGTAAGTGAATACAATGGATTCAGCTGGAATTCGAACTCGGCTACCCGGTTTCTCGTTCCAAGCCGATATCCACTGTACCACAACGCACATTGCATAGTACCTTTCATAATACTTACCTGGCATCCTTTTATCAAATGTTTTACATGAAAATTTGATGTTTCATTTAACATGTAAAGTAGTTTGTCTCATTCAAGGTAAAAATCATAACATAGTTGATTGTCATGTCATTTTATCACTGGAAAATATATTCAATGTTATACAGAGGAAATATTCCATATTTAGCAAATGCTTTCCTCATGGTGGTACTATTAAAATCAGTATTTCTAATGAAAAAATAGCTTTAAATACTAATAGGTGATCAATATATGTGATAATAGGTGATCTTATAAGTGTTTCTTTGAATTTGACTCTAGAGCAGCATCAAGATCTAAGTCTGCAACAAAAACAATATTATCAGGAATTTTATTTTTTATATGATTTCTGTTTAGTATTATATAGATTGATATTTTAAGCCGTATCAGTAAGTGATACTTTTCAGTACCAAATAAAGACATGGAAATGGCATTGTATAGACAGTTTCCATCTCCCGTAGTTTTGAGTGGAATAAAATTTGGAGTGTTAAATCTTTTTAACAACTCTGATGCTATTTTATCTTCTTCAATTAAGACATTTTGAATTTTAAAGATGTTTAAAGATTTTAAATTAATACTTTCTACTTTAGTAATATTGGTAAGTTTTTCATTATCTTTCAATGATTCCTTTAGTTTTGTCAGGAAATCAAGAAAAACCTTTGGATTATCTATGCACACTGGGCACAAAAAATTTCACTCGGTGGATTTAGTAAGTGTTACTTTTTCCTGATCATTTAGTTTTAAACAGTCAAAGTGAATCCATTTTTCACAACACTCACACTGTATAGATTGGTCAATTAATTTAAAATTTTGCATATTTTTTTGTGTTAATTCAAAAGATTTTCCAAATTATTTTTTTACTTTAATGAAATGATTTTTATGGTTATTTATGACACTATTATATGAAATTATATTTTTTAGTGAAAAATAGTAAATATAATTAATGATTTACTTAATAATTAATTGAGTTGACTTGGCTCAAGATTCACAAATTTTACTTATTTCACAAAGACTCACAAGTTTTACTTTTAACGTTTACCTTTAAGAAAAATAATCAAATGCTCTTCTGTCAGTAGAAATCCAGCTAGAATCCAAGAATTCTTTTAAAACGAAATAATTTTTTATCAAATATTAATACAAAATATTATTAGATATTTTTTTTTTTTACAAATAACTTAGTATCAGTTTTCCAAGTAAATACTGCTAAAATTAAATGTTGAAAGTAAAATAGTTTCAAGATACGGGATCAGAGGTGAATTTTTTAAAATATTTATCAAAAAAAGTTACTTTCGTATTTCTCATCAAATTACTTGAAAAATCAAAATCACAACACACAAACAAACATTTCTTCATTTTTATTATAGAATTTAAAAATAATGATAGTAGTTTTTGGATCTAATTTTACGTCTATTCACTAGATAAATGTTTATTGTACAAAGATACTTGTAAAAATAAATTTTATTTATTTTTTTCCTGTAGAAAAAATTTTTTTTCGATACGTCACATGATACCTAACAAATTTTGGCGTACCAAAATGGCGGACTGAAATTTGGCGTACTGGCGTTCTGGTGTACTGGTGTACCAAAAAAAGTATTACCCCAAAAATTGACCTAAAATTTTACAAAATAATATATTTATCCTGAATTAAACCTTCATTTATTTTTTTTCCCCTCACATATACAAAATATTTAAAAATAATAAAAGTAGTTTATTCGCTACATAAATGTATAAAGATTCTCGTAAAAATAAACTTTATTCATTTTTATTCTATAAAAAAATCTTAACTTAACAAATCAAAATCATCTCCCTTGCATAATTTTTAAATGTCTTGCAGTTTTGATTAGATATTAGATAAAAACATTTTAATATTTTTTATATCTAATTTTATATGTATACCGGATCAGAGGTGAAGTTTTTCTAATTATAATTAAATATTCATCAATAAAAGTTACTTTCATTTTTCTCATCAAATTACTTAACAAATCAAAATCACAACACACAAACAAACATTTCTTCATTTTTATTATACTGGAATATGGACATATTAAGATGAAATTTAAAAATAATTAAAGTAGTTTTTCGTATGTAATTTTATGTTTAATTCACTCGATAAATGAATAAAGATTCTCATAAAAATAATTTTTATTCGTTTTTATTCTTTTGAAAAAATATTTTTTCGGTATGCCAGAACGACATTTCATTTTTATTATACTGGAATATGGACATATTAAGAAGAAATTTAAAAATAATTAAAGTAGTTTTTGTATCTAATTTCATGTCTATTTGCTAGATAAATATATATTGTACAAAGATACTTGTAAAAATAAATTTTACTTTTTTTTTCCTGTAGAAAAAATTTTTTGGATATGTCACGTGACACCTAACAAATTTTGGCGTACCAAAATGGCGGACTGAAATTTGGCATACTGGCGTACTGGCATACCAAAAACGTATTACCCGTATGTGGCCTACTTTAAAAAGCATATTATAAACAAGTATTATAACTAGTAAAGGTTATGGAAAATAATTTGTTTCAATAAATAGCCTAATACTTATATCTATCTGTTTGAGATGTGCAATTATATATGTCAAGGTAAGTCCTAAATAATTTCTGTTTTTTGTTTATCAACTTTATTCTTCAAAAACAAAGTTTTAATTGCATTTTATTCATTTATATGTCATAGCCTCCTTTTCATTTGTCTGGTAGCTCTTTGATATCTTTTGAGCAAAATTCCATAGATTTTGATATGAAAAAAAATCTTTCATCCATCTCTTGATACTGGTTTTTTATTAGAAAACTACATAGTGCCAGTATAGTATGTGACGTATCTTTTAAATGTGGCCTACGAGTTCTGTCATTAGTATAGTATGTGGCTTACATTTTCAATGTAGCTTACGAAATTCCGTTATTGGTATAGTAGGTGGCCTACCTTAAAAAGCGTATTATAAGCAAGTATTATAACTGGTAAAGGTTATGGAAAATAATTTGTTTCAATAAATAGCCTAATACTTATATCTATATGTTTGAGATGTGCAATTATATATGTCAAGGTGAGTCATAAATAATTTCTGTTTTTGTTTATCAACCTTATTCTTCAAAAACAAAGTTTTAATTACATTTTATTCATTTACATGGCCACAATTATTTGTAAAGCGTAATTTCTACTTGTCTGGCAACTTTTTAATATCTTTTGAGTAAACTTCCATAGATTATGATCTAAAAACTTTCAACCAACTTTTGAACCTGATTTTTATTAGAAAAAATATTTTGTGTTGGTACAGTATTTGGCCGATCTTTTCAATGTGGCCTACGAAATTCTGTCACTGGTATAGTATGTGGCCTACCTCTTCAAATGTGGCCTACGAAATTCTGTCACTAATATAGTATATGGCCTATCTCTTTAAATGTGGCCTACAAAATTCTGTTACTGGTATAGTATGTGGCCTACCTTAAAAAGCATATTATAAGCAAGTATTATAACTGTCTGGTAAAGGTTAAGGAAAATAAATAGTTTCAATAAACAGCTGAATACCTATGTCTATCTGTTTGAAATGTGCAATTATATATGTCAAGGTGCGTCATAAATAATTTCTATTTTTTGTTTATCAACTTTTTTCTTAAAAAACCAAGTTTTAATGACATTTTATTCATTTATATGGTGACCATTATATATAAAGTGTCATTTTCACTTGTTTGGCAAATCATTTGTATTTTCTAAGTAAAATTCCACAGATTATGATGTGAAAAAAGAAACTTTCAACCAACTCTTCAACCTGGCTTTTATTAGAAAAAAATGTTTGTGCCGGTATAGCATATGTCCGTATAGTATTTGAATGTGGCCTATGAAATTCTGTCACTGGTATAGTATGCAGCCTACATTAAAAAGCACATTATAAAGAAGTATTATAGCTATCTGGTTAGGGTAAGGGAAAATAATTAGTTTTGATAAACAGCCAAATGTATCTATAAATATACTTTTAATGAGGTAGGACACATTCAAACCAGATAGGCCACATACTACACCAGAATCAAAGAGGTGGGCCACATACTACACTAGAATCAGAGAGGTGGGCCACATACTACACTAGAATCAAAGAGGTGGGCCACATACTACACCAGAATCGAAGAGGTGGAAGACATACTACCTCAGAATCAAAGGGGTAGGCCACATATTATACCAGAATCAAAGAAGTATGCCATATACTATAATAAAATCAAAGTGGTATACCATATATTATACCAGAATCAAAGAGGTAGGCTACATACTATACCAGAATCAAAGAAGTAGGCCACATACTATACCAGAATCAAAGAGGTAGGCCACATACTATACCAGAATCAAAGAGGTAGGCCACATACTATACCACCAGAATCAAAGAGGTAGGCCACATACTATACCAGAATCAAAGAGGTAGACCACATACTATATCACCAGAATCAAAGAGGTAGGCTACATACTATACCAGAATCAAAGAAGTAGGCCACATACTATACCAGAATCAAAGAAGTAGGCCACATACTATACCAGAATCAAAGAAGTAGGCCACATACTATACCAGAATCAAAGAGGTAGGCCACATACTATACCACCAGAATCAAAGAGGTAGGCCACATACTATACCAGAATCAAAGAAGTAGGCCACATACTATACCACCAGAATCAAAGAGGTAGGCCACATACTATACAAGAATCAAAGAGGTAGGCCACATACTATACCACCAGAATCAAAGAGGTAGGCTACATACTATACCAGAATCAAAGAGGTAGGCCACATACTATACCAGAATCAAAGAGGTAGGCTACATACTATACCACCAGAATCAAAGAGGTAGGCCACATACTATACCAGAATCAAAGAAGTAGACCACATACTATACCACCAGAATCAAAGAGGTAGGCTACATACTATACCAGAATCAAAGAAGTAGGCCACATACTATACCACCATAATCAAAAAGGTAGGCCACATACTATACCAGAATCAACGAGGTAGACCACATACTATACCACCAGAATCAAAGAAGTAGGCCACATACTATACCACCAGAATCCAAAAGGTAGGCCACATACTATACCAGTTTCAATACTTCTCTTTTTGAACTAATTATCTTACTTTCTGTTTGAATTTCTTGGATGCGGAGTTATCATTATTCACACTATTTATATTCAGACAATTGTCCTTATCTTTGTTGTTGCTATCAAATTCTCCTTGATAACAATGGCCTAGTTGATTAAAGCATTGGTTTATGAAATTTGGTAACAATGATTGTGAGTTCAATCCTTGGATAAGGCAGTGTGTATCTGAATTCAGTGGAAACAGGTGAGCAATAACCGAGCAGTTCTAAATATAAATAAGAACTAGATAATTTAAGCAGTATATATATATATATATATATATATATATATATATATATATATATTTGTAAGTAATTCATCAAGTTTTATTCAACCTTAACAGAATGCAGAAAGCTCTGGACAGCCGTTTCATCCTATATTTGGGACTCATCAGTAGTGTGCATCCACTATCAGGAATTGAAACCCAGACAGTTGCGTTATTAAGCGAATGTCATACCAACTGTACCACAGGCCCTGGTGACGAAGAGGTAACGAATTGAACTTGATATAGCACCACTCATTCACATATTCCATGGTGGAACTCTGCTGAGCTCCTTTTAACCATAGGACTGTGCCTCCCAGAGCCACAAATTGAGGGTGCTGCCAAATAAAAGTAATGGTCTAAATCAGGTATGGTGGTGATAGTGGTTGACTTGCCCCTAATTTAAACTTTATGTAAATAAAAATAAATTTTCTCTCCCTAACTGAAGTTTTCATTTTGTTTTTCCCATTGTTCTTATTTTCAGTCATCTAATTATTAGTTATATACATCATGTATTTCTGGCACAAGGCCACGTTTTTGGAGCACCCAGTAAGTATCACCAGATGAAAACAAGTAGGGTGCTGCCAAAAAAAGTAGCAGTCTAAATCAGCTGTTGTGGTGATAGTGGTTGACTTGCTCTTGATTTAAATTTTCTTGTGTAAAATAAAAGAAATTGCGATAACTAGTTTTCCTTAAGTTTGGCATCAGTTTGGCCCATCCTCCCACAAAAGATTAATTTCTTTGACAGCTTTTGGAGATATTGCATAGACAGACAAACAAATGCATAACTAACAATTACTTCTTGTGTCTTAATTAAATACAATGGATGCACAGATGATGGTAAGTTTTAAAGATTCCAAAGCCTATTTATTTTTCTGATCATTTCAGAAATAGTATGCACCAATCCTGGATTTGGTATCTGTGGCCAAACCAGGGGAGACTGAGTTCAAGTGGAGGTGATATTTTATTTCTGGTTAATCTAAACTTATTTATAAATGAAACTTTGTGTGTGTGTGTGTGTGTGTGTGTCCATTACCTATAGACCCCGAAACGGTTTGAACCGATTTTCTTGAAAATTTACACAGTTGTACTATAAGCGTCTGCAAGTGTTCTTAGCTAGGTTTTGTGTCGAGGTACCCCCGATAAATATCGAAAATTGATAATCCAAAAAATTGGGTTATAGAAAGAGTGGTCCGATTTTAATCAAATTTGATACACTCATAGACAAAGACACAAGAAACGATATTCAGAAGTTTCAAGGTTGCAGTTCTTACAATAATGCAGAAAATCAATAATATATATATATATATATATATATATATATATATATATATATATAAAAGGCAAGATGTTTGTGTGTGTGTCTGTTTATCTGCCTGTATGTCTGTATTTTTTTCAGCACTTTTATTTTAGTTTTTGCTTCGGGTTTAGCTCTAAGTAGGTATAATTGTAGTTCTTAGTCTCAGCCATGATACCATTTACTCAGAGGACTTATTTAGCCTTCAAAATTTTATGATGAAAAAAACTTATTTGATATCGATACCAGGAAATCAAAAATTGACTTACATCCATTCATTTTTTTTCAGTCTACGGTTTCGCTTTAACTGGAAACAACTAATGCTTTTTAGTCTTTCATGCTGACGTCCAAAGAGTCTGAGCTCCAGGATCATGGATTAGTTTTAAAGCTTTCATTACACCCGAGCAATGCCGGGCTATACTGCTAGTACTTCTTAAATGAGTAAATAAAATCACACCATTTATGTAACAAGCAGAATGTTGTGACAAAAATACATAAAGAAGACAAACATGAATAAACTGCTGTTAATTTTGAAATGGTGGCAAAAAATAGGCCAACTATATTTAGATATTATTAATCTTTTATTTATTAAAAGTAAAGATTAATGATAAGCCGGGTATAGTTCATTTTAAGGACCTTTCCCATCGTAACATTAATCTTTTAACAATCCTGTTAATTCCAAAGGAACAATTTTTATTTTAGTTTTTGAGATCTATAATCAATGCTATTTATATTGCATGTTTGATTTTTGTTTTTTTGAATAGGTATTAAAGAAAAAGTGATTTTCTATGAGGCACAAAGTCAAAAGTACAGGGTCCAGTGAGTATCAAACTCATTACTCAATTGTAATGATTCTAGCAAGATAGGCTTGCTAACCATTACACCACGATGAGATATGCATTAAAGAAAAATATTGCAAACAATTAGGCTTACAGTAATCACCATATCACTTGAAGACTTCCAACAGCTGCAATAAGAAAAGTCAATGACACATTTAACTAGAAGGGATAATAATATAATAACCAAGTTAGTACCCATCCCCACTCCTTCTAACAGCCCTTAAAAGATTTCATTTGTTAAATCCCTGGGGTCCTGACTGAATTGTTGAAAAAGCTAAATATGTATTGTTTGTGCAATTAAATTGATATATCTTAAAAGCCATTGACAACCAATAATTACAAGTTGATTTTATACGAAAGTAAATTAATTTCTCTTTCAAATTTAGCCTATTTTTTATTTTTATTTTTTAATATCAAGTTTGTCCCATTCAAGGCACTAAGGCCACACAAAGCACAAAGACACAAGGGGTTCTTTGGAAGAATTAGAAACAGAAACATTACTAATGAACGAGAACAAAAAGAGTAATCATGAGGACAGTAGATAGTGATTGACATTGCATTTAAATTGTTGCAGATTAAAGTTGGCTGGAAAGCATGGAGCTGGAAGGGAGTTCTACAAGCAAGAAGTACAACAAAAGAAACTGTTAATATAAAATTTACAGTTACAGTTACATCTAGCCAACTCAACTGCAAATTGCTGAGACCTTGACGCCAATCTAGTACTGCACTTAAATTCAAAAAAGTCAAAAGGATGGATAGGAGATACGCTGGTCTTCTACTGTCTTAACTAGCCAAACTCACTGACCCAAATATATCAATATTTCTTACACTAAAACAAAACATTCTTACAGCATACACCATAATACCTCAGAATCTCCATAAAGTCCTAACTTTTTTTTTTTAATCATATCACCCCGAGCAAGGCGGTAACGCCACAGACGTGCAGGGGGCTACGTAAGAGTGAAAAGATTGGAAAAGAGAAAGCTGAAACCACATCCTAAACAGGGAACAAGGGATGAGCCTCTACACCTGTTCAATAGACGTGAGTGGAGTTTGAACCGGGCGATGGTTTAGTCTATCTACTCCAATTGAAAAAAAACAAGAAAAAAGAGAAAAGTGAAAAGATTGGAAAAGAGAAAGCCGGAAACCACATCCTAAACAGGGAACAAGGGATGAGCCTCTACACCTGTTCAATAGACGTGGGTGAAGTGTGAACCGGGCGTAAAATTATTTTTGTGGGGGAGGGGTAATAAAACAATAATTTAAAAATTAAACTGCAATATGTATTTACAATATGAGTAAGCTATTTACAAGATACTAAATAAGATAGTGTTAATAATAACGACCTCTCCTTAATTGTGGCAGAAACATCCGTTAAGTGGGAAAAAATAATGCAGAACTTTAATAATATAAAACACTCATTTGTCCAACCACTCATTCAAACTCACACTCATTCAAACATGAACAGATACTAAAAAAGGCACACCAGAAATTCAAAAAGCATCCTGCACTCACCAAAGAACTTACATCTCTGGTCACCTTACAGAGGAAGGGGGAATACACTAAAGAAAGTAAGGGTAGAAACAAAAAGAGTCCAACAAGTATACATCCCCTAGATTAGTTAACTTTGATAGGAGAAACTAAAGACAAAAACAACCCTAAACCAAACTAATTTTGGGCGGGGTTGTCAATATTCAATTCATCTAGAACAACTTTCTTATGTCTAACCAACATTAAAGTGCCACTCTAAATTGAACCCCACTACTAGACACAGATGTGCAAGACTCACCCAACTTTTGCCAAATTCTGAAGGAGGAAGCCACCATCCTAATCTTGACTTTAAGCTGATGCTTAAAGAACAAAATCAGCTGGGAACAGATAGATTTCTCACTTCCATAGAATTTCTTCTGACATGCCTTCTATATCACGTCTCTCATAACGACTAACAAGCATAAGAACACACTGTGTTCAGCCTTTGTCAATGCCATTACCATATTGCTACAGACAGAACTGGCCTCAAGGATGGAAAACCTTCCACGCAGTATGCAAACCATGATATTTTCAATAAACTTGCCCAACACCACAATAAAAGAAGGTGTGATTTAGAGTTCCCACCACCCCATCACAGTGAACACAGTTTGGAAATTTTTCACAACTTTAGGCATACCCAGATCACATTCAGAATGGTGAAAGTAACAGATCTCTCGAAGTACCTTGGGTGCCTTGCCTCTCCACAAGAAAGAGAACAAGAGCCTTACTAATGTCATTGTGGCATACAGAAGTGGAAGTACGGAGATGAGAATCAGGTAGATGTGCAAGGCACATACTTTCACCTTCTTCTTTAAGGAAAGATTTCTCCAGAACAAAAGATGAGCTGCAACCTTGGCCATTTACTACACCTCTGACCAATTCATTTCCAAGAGGAGATTGGGACTGAACCAAACACCAAGTATCTTGACTGGTCCATCCGTCTGTCTGTCCAGAGGAAAGGCCTAAGAAGAGAAACTTCCTCCCATGCACACAACTGCAAGGCAACAAACTTATTACAGTTGATCTTGGCCCTAGTCACCCTGATCTTTTGCCAACATCATCAATCTCAGCTCTGCTCAACACAAGAAGCAAAACATTGTCAGCATAAGCAGAGTACCTGACTGAGGTGATAGTACCAGTTAGGGAAATTTCTCGTAAGACTGGTTTCGTCTTTAACTTGTGAAGAATGCCTCCAATTCAAGAATGTACAGCAAAAGCAAAGATGGACTACTTTGACAAATGGAGCAAGACAATACAAAAGGCTCCAATTGAAAGCTATTCATTTTCACCAGCACAGTGGGAGACACATGCATAAGTCAAATCCAGGTGCAAAAGGACTTCAGAAATCAATGGTCAACCCTATTGAATGCCTTGAACTGATCTAAATTTATTAGTATGGCTCACTGATGGCTTGCTCGGTGAGCATATGAAGCATATGGTTGTTCCGAATAGTCCTGCCCTTCACAGCACAAGTCTGTTCAAAGCCAATCAGACAAGAGAGGACAGCCTGTAAACAGCCAGCTAAGATCTTGGCTAAAATCCTTAACTCTGTGCTTAACATCATTAAAGGCTGTTTCATTCCCACCATTTAAAATCCTTAAACCCAACATCATTAAAGGCTGTTTCATTCCCACCATTTAAAATCATTAACTCTGTGTTTAACATCATTAAAGGCTGTTTCATTCCCACCATTCTTGCTCATGTGTAACAACTTAATCATACTCTTGGTGAAGCATTGAGGTATAGATCCTTGATTCACTCAGTTACTGTAAATCAGTGCCAACAAATGAACTTGGGTGGGTGACTGCCTCAAGTACACTTTGTAAAGAAGACCATCTAATCCTGGAGATTTGTTCTGGCCAACCAGCTTCAACGCTTCTTATTCTGCAATGGGACTCTCACCCACAGCCACTTTAGCCACCTTGAGGTGGGGAAAGGCAGCCAAATAGGCATCAAACTGAGCAATGCTCAGGCCAGACCTCTAGTGGACAGATCCTGAAAGTAGTCACGAAAAGACATATGCCAACATTTGTAGTCATGGTCTGTTTATTCAGCAATGGGATGCATGCGACATGTTGATGGAACACATTTCAAACTTACTCTGCATGCAATTCAGCAGCTATATTTGTCACCTCAGAAGACATTTTTTTTAACCCAGGAACACAGCTGTGATCAATGAAACAAAGAGCGTCAGTATCAGATACCCCACAACCATGTTACAGGGTTAATCTATCCCTAATTACCAGAACTTGATTATTCTTGATAAGCAAAGAGGCCAACTACTGCCCTAGCTAAGGCTACTTCCCTACTGATTTAATCCTCCATTCAACATTCTCCTCACACACTGTTTACACTGCTAATCTAACTAGATTGAGTTGAGGACTATAATCAGCAGTAAATAACCTAATTTTGGATTTTAAATTATCCCACCATGTATTCTCAACCACAGCCCCCATCAATTCTCACTGTAGCATTATTAGCAGCTGGTCCTGGAAATATCGCTCACCAAATAATGATGCATTCAATTTTCAGTAACTAACCATCGTAACTTTAGGCTTATCTAAGTTTACCAGAACCCAAGCAAGCCTATGATCTAAGAAAACTATAGAATGAAAACTTGGCCAACCTAAGAGCCCTACATCAACTCTCTTAACTAGAAATTGGTCGAGGTAGCTAGAATGCACCGTCATAGCCAAACCATCCCTATTTGTTCAAGTTCACACTACCTCCCGGGGCTGTTCATTACAATACTTACTGACAAGACCAAACTTCTCAATAAAGTCCCAAAATGGTTTCACATCAATTGTTAGTACCCAATTTTGGTTTTATATAATCTATGTCAGAGTCAAGCACAGCATTCCAATCGGCTTCTAAAACTAACCAACAAGATATCAGAAATGGCTCAAGCCTTCAAAACAAATCGGGCCACTGAACATGGACATTGAGCATATAAGCCCCAATGAGATGAAGAGCCTTATTCATTATAATAACACCCAACATGCAAAGCCTGTCCACCAGATCTGTGAAGATGAGCACATTCCACATCTAAGACTTGCTCACCAACCTCAATGTCTAAGGGAAACATTACTTTAAGAGCTCTATAGAGGGAGGTGAACAAAAAGCATGAACCTCCCAGTACAACATTGTTATAATCTTCTGACATTGTCATTGTTAAAATACACCCGTGGGGAGCATACTGAGATCACGTCATTGGCTTCCTTGATCATACCTCATATCTGCAGCACACCAAAGCCTGATCATACCACTGTTAAAATCCTCTTTGCATTTAAGAATTTTTTGGGTTTTCCACATTCTTTCCCTCCACATTTTAAGAGAAACTTTAAATCTTTAATCTTTTTAGAGTGTGCAATAATAGCTATTTCAGCTAGTTTCTCAGATATGTGGCAAATTTCTTTGCCAAAACCATGTAGTGGTTTTGTTTTTCTTTTCTTTTTTTCTGCTGTGTTTGAATGTATTGGGCTTCATTGCCTTTTAGATGATTCAAATGTCTGTGGTGATTGTAAAGGTGTGCGAGTGGGAGTGGAAACTGGTGTGGCTTGTGTGGAAAAGTAGATAGAGTATGTTTCTTTTTTAGACTGGTCTTTTTAGAAAGGGTAGAGGTCACTGGAGGAGAGACCATGATCTTTTTTAATGATGGGAAGATGGCACAAAGAATGAAGGGTAGCAGATTTTGACTGACTTTGGTTTCTTTATCTGCTTTGCTCCTAAACTTTTTTCAGTTTTTCAATTTTCTCCCAGCTTGGTTCATTTTCTTTTGTATCTCAGAAGCAGTAGTAGCATAGGATGCTGGGGTGTTACCCTTAGTGCTGGAAGAAGGAATGGGGCTGTAGGTGACTTTTGCCCTAGAAGTTCAGGGAACTGAGGCTCTGTTGTTTGGCTCTTCCTTCTGCCCCTACCAACAAAATGCCATTCCCCTTCTTTTTTCCTTACTTGCACTTAGTGGCATCAGCTTTTTGGGGAATGTGGGACAGAACCCAACTGGGGGTTTATCTGCACTAATCCAAGTTGCTGGTAGGTCCATTACAGGCACTTTGGAAATATTAGTATCAGAGGATTTGGCCCGCCTGCAACCAGGACTTCAGAGGCCTTCTTTGGACAGGAAAAAGAGAGTGACCAGTCTCTTCACACTTCCAACAAATTGATTTTCTGCCAGTCATCATGACTGGTATTTTCCAGCTACAAAAATTGTAAACAGTTGAGGATAGAGACAAATGCCAAATGATTGATCATAATATTGAAGCTCTATCCCTTGTTCAGGTTTTCAGAGGTCACACCTAGGATTTGGCCATACTGACGTGGATAGACAGCTAGGTGATCTTCTTTTACGAGCAAAGGAATGCTGCACCAAAACTTGTATTTGGTCTTTATCATAAGGTCTTTGATTATAATCTCTCAGATCACCACATCTACACAATCTTTCAGTATGGGCAGCATTATGTTCCACATGAAAAGCCCAGTACCTTTTATAACTGTTTGGGATTTGATCCACAGGGAAGGTAGTATTAAATGGGCATGCCTCCCAAAACTACCATACGAACGCAGGCGTCCCTCAAAGCTCTATCCTAGGTCCCTCTTTCTGATCTACATTAATGATCTCCCCGATGCCATTAAATCCCAAGTAGGCATGTACGCCAATGACACCACAATTTACTCTCACCTCGATCAAAAACCTGGTGTGGGCGACAAAGCAAACCTCACTGCCGAGCTTAAAAAGAACCTCCAATCCATAGTGGACTGGGGTAGGAAATAACTTGTAAATTTCAATGCTTCTAAAACGAAGCTGCTATCAACTAACCACCATAGACAATCGCATCTACCTACCATTAGCATGGAACAGGCTTGCCTCCCAGAGAGTTAAACACTATGCCTCCTTGGCCTTACACTCTCAGCGGACCTCAAATGGAATGACTATATCGAATCCATTGCCAAATCCGCTGCTATGAAAGTCAGTTCTCTGTGCAGGCTCCAGAAGTTTTCCCATCTGAATCTATCCTGCACATATATAAATCTACCATCCACCCATGTATTGAATACTGCTGCCACATCTGGTCAGGTGCCCCTGCTACTCTCCTTGGGCTTCTTGACAAAATACAACGGAGAATCTGTAACGTGATCGATACTGCCTTGGCAGACCGGCTGCAACCACTCTCTCACCAGCATGATGTGGCTTTCCTGTGCCTCTTCTGCAAATACTTTTACGGCTTCTGCTCCAATGAACTTAGATCATTGGTGCCACCTAGGTACGAATTTACACAAGATACTAGATTAGCAACTAGGTCCCACCCTTTTACAGTAAAACAGATAAGATGTAACCGTAATTTCTACTCCAACAGCTTCTTTTCTCGTGCTTCCCGCCTGTGGAATTCCCTTCCACATGTCTGCTTTCCCGATAGCTACAATCTCCAGGAGTTTAAATATAAGGTCAATAGACACCTCCTATCACACTAACTATTCTCCCAACACTCTCACCATCTACCCAACCCCCATTCTCGGTATCCTTACCCGCCTATCACCCTCCTTCTGACATTTCCTATATCTAACCATCCTTTCTCACCACTTTCCCCTCTATATAACCCCCTGTGCAATAGTGGCAGTGAAATGCCTTGCTCGGGGTGAAACGATTATAAAAAAAAAAATCAGTGAACAGACCACTGTGTCTTTCAAGGAGCTACAAATTTTGCATGTATGCTTGTCAGCCATGAGGATTGACACCATTTTCTTTGTGGACTTCTGTAATTTTGGGGGGTTTTCTAAAAGTAAGATATTCATAACTTTTAGCCCTTTCCAAAAATTCTACAATGTTAATTATACATTTTGGTGAGGTCTTTCAACAAAGAGCGATTCCCCAGGTATCATCTTCTCTGGTGTCTCCAACGATTTTGATGCATTTGCATCATCTGTAGCTGTGCTGCTAGTATATTTTTTATGATTTTCCTTTTTTATGGTTCTTGGGGTTGATTTCCCTTGTTTAGTTTTCCTTTTATCGGGTCAAAAATGTCCTTACTCACAAACCAACTTTTGTCAACCATCTTTTTTTAAAATTCAGCATTGAGCTAAGTGGACCAAATATTTTTTCTTGTGAAAAATAATAACTAGGGCAGCAGAAAGAGGAGGAGAAAAAAATGCCAACAGATAAAAAACGTAAGTTTAAAAAAAATAATGTAAATTTATTTTCCAAAAGATTTTGGTGAGAAAAAAAAGTAGCAATACAAAAAGAAAGTGTACAATAAAAAGCAAAACTGGTTTAACTAGGAAAAACAATAAATCAGAATTAACTACTGAGAAAAAAAATTGATGAACTAATTTATAATTAAACTTGAAAAAGAATTAAACCAAAAAGATTTAATTTAAAAATAAAAAAAATAAAAAGAGAAAATTCAAATGAAATGATGTAAAATTAACCTGAGGACGAAAAATAAAAGTCGGTCCATCGAAAGGAAAAGAATAAAGAGTTTAAACTAAAGACAATAAAGATTAAAAAATACAGCCGAATTAAAAATAAAACAAAAACAGAAGTCTGGGAAAACTAGATGTTAACCCAAAAAAAAAAAATGTCAGACAAAAATCAAACCACGGATGGAAAACTGACAAGAAAAAATAAACTGTTCAAATACCAAAAAACAATTAACCAAAAGGTTTTCATTCAAATATTCTCCAAAACTTGTTCAAATAAAGCAGATAATAAATAAAAGACTATTTGTCTATACTTCCGAGATGAAGTAGTATTTACATTATTTAAATTGTTCAGACTTGTCCTCATCTTTATTGTCATATTTATAATGTTTCGGCCTTCTTCAGGTGCTTGGAATTTTTAACCAAACCCTTTATTGTGATCACTGGGGTATATCATCCTCAACAACACATGGACCAGTGGATAAAAGTGTTAGTTAAATCCAGTGACTTGACCCAAAGAGTTGTGAGTTCAATACCTGGTTACAACAGTGGGGAACAAATAGCTTAGAGGGTTGAGTTAAAGGGAGATAACTACATGACATCCAGAAGTGGCATGGCACATGAAATGAGAATTATGTACCCCAGTGATCAAAACTCTTTGGGTCTGGATCTAATCAATCCTTTTATCCACTGGACCGTGGATGATACACTCCAGTGATCGAAATAAAGGGATTAGTTTGAAATTCCAAGCACCTGATGAAGGCTGGAGCATACAATACCTGAAACATTGTGAATATGGCATTAAAAATGGACAATCAAATAATTTAAATAAAGAAAAAACAAAATTAAACAAAAATGCAATAAAACAAAATCACTAGTCTGGTGAAACTTTATGTCAGAAAAAATTTAAAAAATGATGGCGGTCAAAACCAGCAGGAAAACTGAAAAAGAAAAATGAAAAATAATTCAAACAAAAACAAACAGGCAAATAAAGAAAAAATAACTCAAATCAAAACAACTTAACAAAGTTTTTTCTGGTGAAAAAGAAATTATGTAGATATAAAGTGGGGGATCAATTCTATGTTACAATCACTATATACACTGATCTTTCACTTTTTGACCATATATATTCAAAAGCATACCAAAATTGTTTGGTAAAAGTTTGTTGTTGTTGTTCTATGTGCTGTGACCTTTCAGAATGTTGGCGATCATGGTTCTCTTCAAAAATTCAAAAACTAAATTTAAATAAAAACAAACAAGTAAATAAAGAAAAAAAAATCAACTTAACAATTTTTTTTCTGGTAAAAAAAAAAGTTTTTAGTAAAAGTTTCCAAAAAATTTTTGTTGAACATGAACCCTGATTAACTGCACTGGTTCGCAAAAAGGTAAATTCTCATTAAAAACTTACACATACCATAGTGAAGAGCTCATCCAAACAATTACCATGAAAGCATTTACACAAAAGGTAAACAGAGGTAACCTCATAGCAATGGAAAAGTAACTAAAGCTGAGATACCAGATCAGAACCAATAATATTGCAGATTCTTCTTTGAATTTTATCAAGGAGTTCTCGATAAATAGCAGAAGCACCAAAACATATATAGCAGCAATATTCTAAACATAGATGAATGGTAAACTTATAGATATGTGAGATAAATTCTGGAGAGAAAAATTGTCTAGCATCACACAGTGAACCAATTTTCTTAGCAGCTGATCTAGTAATGGATTCAATATAGCCTTTCTACTTCATGTTAGCCAAGAACATTAACCTGAGAAGGTGCAACAAATCACTTTCTTGGAGGTTAGCATCAGCCATGATGATGGAAGATAGAGACGGGTATCTACAAATTGATCATGTAATGGATGTTACGTTAATATTATATGCAATGTTAGTGCCATTGATATATTCCAAAAACTGATAGAAAATCTAGTTGATTTTATATGAAAATAAATTGATTTCTCTTTCAAATGTTACCAAATTTAGTCTCTTTCACATTACAGATGACAAGAGAGAAATTTTCCATTGCTAACTTTTATAGTAAATATTTTAAATTGTTTGGTAAAAGTTTGTTACTGGTTCATAAACTGATATAATAAAAAATAGCAAAGGGAATTAACAAATAACACTGACTGCTACTACTGTATTACTAAACAAAAGCAAACTCAACCACTGAAAACTATATGAATAATTTAGTTTTATGGTCATGGCTAGTTTTATGGTTAGGCTTAGTGTTTCATGACTGAGTAGAACATCCATATTGTTTATTTCTGAGTTTGAAATAGAACCCCTTCTAAATTAAATGAAAAAATATCCCATAGCCTCTTTCATATTACTGGTTACAAGAGACAAATTTTCCACCAACTATTTAAATATAAATATTTAAAAGCATGCCAAAATTGTTTGGTAAAAGTTTCTTACTTGTTCATAAACTGATTTTATGATTTGTCTATACTTCTGAGATGAGATAGTATTTATATTATTTACACTGTTTGAACTGTTGTTCTTATCTTTATTGCCATGTTTATGATATGCTGGCTGTTGTATGCTTCAGCCTTCTTAAAGGTTCTAAATGTCTAGCACCTGAAGAAGGCCAGAGAGTACAACAGTAAAATGTTGTAAACATGTCAATAAAGGTGAGGACAGCAGTCTAAACATTGCTATTAATGATTTTACAATGGAGTTTGAATTTTGTTTAATGGCATATCAACCTCTGTGGGTTATGTAATGCCAAAAAAGATAGGATTTTAAGGTATTTTTTTAATGTTTGGTTATACTGAGAAGGTTGATCTAGTCAGATTTCAACAAAAAAAAATTTTTAACTTTTTTTTTATTTTAGAAAACTGAAAATGTCTTCTAGTTTTGTATTTAAAAATGTATTATGGCAATAATTTTTTTTCAAAAATGTGTTATAGTAATAATTTTTTTCCTTCAAAAATGTATATTTTTCTATAAAAGTCTATTCTTATACTTTCATAGTGTTTTGACTCCAGTTTGGGGGTTAACTATTTGCCCATAGCTGGGACCCTAACAGGTGCTACCACTCTGGGTCAGGGTGGACCTGGGAACAACAGCAATTAAGAGGTGGTTCTATACTCCTCACAACCTTGTAATCTTGCTGCTGGATGCAGTTTACCGTGATACCCAGAACCTTAAAATGGAGCAAAATAATACCAAGGGGAGATAATAAATAACACTGACTTATGCAATGGCTGCTGCTGCTGCTAACATATTAAAGCATGAACAAACAAAAGCAAACTTGACTGTTGAAAACTATACAGGGATTTACTAAACAAAGCTTATATGTGGCACAAAGTCAAACATAAAGCGTGGATCAAAGTCACCACTCAATTGCAATTGATCTAGTGAGACAAGGCATTGCACCATTTTGAAATGCCTCCCACTGAAAAAACTGTATATAATTTAGTTTTATGATCAAGATTAATTTTATGGTTAGGGTTAGCATTGCAACAATTAACAAATAAAGTAAACAAGTTTTGTTCAGAATTATACAATTGAAAAGAATATATACTACAAATAATTAATAAAAATTCAGTGAATATCTTTGTTTTTCTTTGTCTTCCTTTATCTGATTTATATTTGGAAAAAATGTTATTCAATCTGAATTACTATTTGAATAATAGTGACCCTTTTCAAAACTATAGAAAATACCAAAATATTCCTTGCTTGCGGGGATATTTATATCTTATCTAGGAACGTGACCCTTTTGTTTCATTTAGCCTCAAGTTTGCTTTTTAAATATGTTCTTTGCATATCTCCTTTGAATATATTTGTTGTGGGGGACAAACATAAAAAGAATAAGCAATAGAATAGCAATACAAACAATAAAAAGTGCTGTTAGTAAAAAAAAAAGAAAAGCCTGTCTATAATGGGTTGGGAAAGATCTTTTATTTCTTTGAAGATGGTAATAATCTAAACCAGGAGTACTCAACTTTTTGTCATCATTGCTCACTTTTGCATGGAAAAATTTTCCGCCACCCCTTGTATAAAAAATCATCAAAGGCAAAATTGCTTTGTAAATGTTTGTTACTGGTTCATAAAGTGATGTAGTAAAAAAATATCCAAGGGAAGTAACAAATAAAACCGACTTATGTGGCGACTGCTATTATCACATTAAAGAACAAACAAAAGCAGACTTGACCACTGAAAACTATCTATAATTTAGTTTTATTGTTAGGGTTAGCGTCACAAGTGTTGACAAATAAAATTAAACAAGCTTTGTTCATAATTATAAAATCAAAAAGAATATATACTGTTACGGTTTATAAAATGACGAGTGTTCTAAAAATAGAAAAAGATAGACACACTGACGCCAAGAATTCAAAATTGGGTGGCAAAATAAGGAACCGTTTCTTTTGGTAGGAGTAGGAGTAAAAAGTAGGAGTTAAGGACAGTAGTTTTGTGTAGGAGGTTTGAAAAAGGTAAGATGCTAGTCAGTTGACCACTAGAGTCCAGAAGGGATAGGCTCGTTTACTACTAGCATCCCACAGTGAAGAGAATTTAGCTAGTCTGCTCCTGTATCCACACAAAATTTAAAGGTTGTAACTTGATGTAAAAACCTAAAGTTTTATACCAAAAATAAACATCATTAATTCAAGTTTGTGTTATCTTCTAATTATACCAAAACGAAGCAAGAACACAACAATACTATATGCAACTAAAAATATTCAGTGAATGTCTTTTGTTGTTTTTTGTCTTTCTTTATCTGATTTATATCTGAAAAAACTGTTATTTAATCTGAAGGACTATTTGAATGTTAATTATCATTGTCAAAACTATATAGAAAATAACAAAATATTCCTTGTTTTCGGGGATATTTGTATCTTATCTACAAACATGACCCAGTCATTTCCATTTAGTCTCCAGTTTCGGGGGCTTTTTTTATCAAACACATGCAGAAAGTTAAATACCTGGGAAGTGTTTTGACAGAGGATAGAAAGTGTAGCACTGAGATCTGAAGTCCAATTAGCAATGCCAAGGACACATTTCAGAAGGTAAGCAGAGTATTGAGAGACAGGAAGATTTTGTTAAAAACAAAGGAAAGAGGATTTGTTATATGGTATTTGTCCTATATGGCAGTGAATGCTGGACAATCTCATCAATGATGAAGGAGAAACTCGAAGCAATAGAAATGTGGTTCTACAGAAGGATGCTAAGGATACCAATGACAAAACACATGAGCAACGACAAGGTCTTGGGGGAGGATGGAAACGAAAACAAAACTTATACTTAGCATCAGAAAGCTGGGCACATAATAAGGAAGGAGGGCTTGGAAAATCTAATACTCACAAGATGGATAGAAGGAAGAAGAGACAGAGGAAAGCAATGTGAAAGATACTTGATGGTCTTGAGCAAGTGGATGGCAAGGCAGGGTTTGGGAGAGATACGAAGAGAAAAAGTGTTAAGAGCAACAAGCGATAGGGGTAAGTGAAAGTCCATGATCACCAATGCCCTGAAAGACACAGCACATGAAGAAAAAAACAAGTATATTTTGAAATACTTTGTTAATACTCAAAATCCTATGTCACCAACCAAAATTTTGAATTGGCAACTGTTTTCTATTTAGTTGCTCATCACCTAATCAACAGTTGAAATCCCCCACCAGCCGGTGATATTGCCCAGATTGAGAAACCCTACTATAGACTGATTCTATAAAATAACAAAGAATAATACCACATCACTTGAACGCGACTAACAAGAACAAAAATATGTTGCACATGTAACTACAATAGGAAATAATGATCAAGCTTTTAAATCATAATATATACAAAGAAAAATAGGGACCTTTATAAACTATAATTGAGTCTGCAGGGCCAAACTTCTCTTAAAAGGGAGAATCCATTTAACTTGATTCAATGCTGGTATCTTTTACATTGGCCAGAGGGCTTCAGAGCTGAGAATTAATCTTTTAGGTCATAAAGAAACCAATTCTTCATCAGATCCTATAGACTGATTCTACAGAGCAACAAAGAACTTTACTATATCATCTGAACACTTTCAACAAGAGTAACTACAAAAATGGGTCACATATTTAACTAAATGATGATATAATCGTGAACTTTCTACACAATCATAAGCAAATGGTTTGGAAAGGAATCATCACCTACCCAACAGTTGTAATCATCCACGAATATGCGATAATGCCCAGATTGGGAAACCCTACTATAGACTGATTCTATAGAATAACAAAGAATTATACTAATTAACAAGAACCAAATCACTTGAACACGACTAACAAGAACAAAAATATGTTGCACATGTTACTACAAGAGAAAATAATGATTAAACTGTTAAATCATAATATATGCAATCAACCTGTCAAGATAGCATTTTTTTCTCTTTCTTAGGCAGTCATATGACTTTTTAATAGCCTTGTCTGTACAGAAGTAACATCTTCTGGTGGACATTGCTAAGACAAAATGTGTCTCCTGACACATGAGTAAAGACAATATAATGATATATGATGGTGCTCATTAAACAAGCGAGGGGTTTGAAGAATAGCCCTTTAATTAGACTACTTGCTACATTAGAGGTTAACATTTAAAGCCCAGCATTACTAAAGTTTCTATTTCACTTCTTGTCACATTCAGAGCTAATTTTGAAAGCCTAATGTGATAAAACTTTGAATTTATCTATAGGTTAAATCAGTGTTTCTCAACTGGGGTTACCCAGAATCCTAGGGTTTCACAAGAGGTCGTTAAGGGGTTCTGTGAGAACAATGATAAATATGCTAAAAGCATTTTTGAGTATTTTTTTTTAATTTTACATTTGTAATTTTGCTATAGGCAAAATATTGTTGAAAAATTCTTGGTTAGTACAGTAAAGGCTACAGCCTCATATGTTATTTAAAATCATAATAATCAGAGAGAATGTACTGGGTGTGGCATAAATACCTCCCACACATGCCTCCCAGAAATACATCCCATATAATGTTAAGGTATCATCTAGATAAATGTATCATTGCTACTAACGTATTATCATTATGTTGGAAGTATTTCCGGGTGGTATATGCTGAAAGTATTTCTACCACATCCCAATGACTATATTGTGTCAGTGTAAAGCTGCCTTCACTGGTTTGTGAACAGACCTGTATGTGACAGAATTGTGTAGTATTCAGTGAATCACTAAAACACAGGAAGCATGCACAGTGTCCATTATAATGTTTACCACATGAATTATGATAAAATATAGAGGAGATGGGTATTAACCAAATGAATATTAATAAGGTCATAAATTAATTTTATGTAGGGATTCCCTCAGACATGAAATTATTTCAAGCATACCACAAGAGTAAAAAGGTTGTTAAACACTGGGTTAGATTGTGGCTAATTTCAAAAGAAAACTGCTACTAAACTTTCAATTTTGCTCCTTGTTATTTTAGAGAGTAATTTTGAAAGTGCTAAATTGATGTAATTTGATGCATAAAAAGGATAATTGCAAACTATAATTGCGTTTGTGGTGTCCAATATTTCTTAAGAGAAAGAACTTGATTAACTTGATTTAATGCCGGTATTTTTATGTCAGCCAGGCAGCTTTGGGGTTGATTAACAATTTTTTTCAGGTGTATGTCAAAGTAGTAACGAGGAAGAGTTTAAGACTTCTTTTTAATGCCAACAGAAGCTGACTTCTGATTGGCTAGTTGAATGTGTGTGTATAAAGTAAGAGAAGACAACTCCATTCTCATAATTTTTAATAAAACCTATGAGTAAAAAATAATTGACTGACTTGTTTTTCATGGCTTATCAAACTTTTGTAACTTTATTTAACACTGAACATAATTTTTGGTTATAAGAAACTTTTAGAGATAATAATGATTTTCAGATACAGGCTTTACTAGTTAATCCATAGCTTTTACATTACCCAAATGACTTTGGAACCAATTAAAATGTCTTTACAGGAGCATGTCCAAGCAGTAAAGAGTTTAAGATTGTTCTTTTTGGTGCCAACTAAAGTTGGTTTCTTACAATAATTTTTTGTTAAGAAAGTCTACAAAAGATATAGTTCACAAATGTTTGACGTAACATCTATATATCGACACACAATTGACAGACAATTTTGTGGAGACACAAACCTGATCAAACAGAAACTGGCTTCTGATTCGCTGGTAGAATGTGAGTGTGTAAAGTAGGAGAAGATAACTCCATTCCCCTTATAATCTATATATATATATAAAGTTCTAACTTCTGTCTGTTTGTTTTTTCACAAACTCCTAAGGTTTTGGAGATAGACCCCCACCCCAAATCTTATATATTCTGAAACTACATTACTCAGGGTACTTGGATAAGTATATTTCATTTTGACCAAAGGGAGTCCCCTGAAGGGCACAACCCCCACATAAGTAGAACTGGGAGGGCTACATATGCATATGATTGCTTTTGGAATCAGAGTGTTCATGGGAACACAGTAGAAGTTATCTCGAGTCATTTTGATCAAAGTCAGTCTCCAGGGTCACAAATCCCTAATTGGAACTTGGAGGGCTGCCTATGCATATAATACCTTTTTAGAATCAGGGTAGACCCCAAAACCATATATATTCTTAGAAAAGAATGTGTGAACTGCTGCAAGGCATGGGTAATTTGGCTAGTTTTTTAATAAAACTAGTGAGTAAAGATTGATTGGCTGATTCATTTTTTACGGTTTAGCAGCCTTTTGTAAAGTTATTTAAAGTTGAAACATTTTGGGATTAGAAGAATTTTTTTTAGATAATAATGATTTTCTAATACAAGTCTTACTATTTAACTCATAGCTGGGCGAAGAGTTGGATTCATATGAATAGTATATACACATTAGCGAATGTAACGAACTTGACCAGAATTCAAACTCATTTCTCTAATTTCTCATTCTGAACCATCATTCATTGCACCAACTGCACATCCTAGCTTGCATCACCTGGTTCTGAGTAAAGAAAATATAACTATATACAGTTATGCTCATTAAACAAGTTATGTGTTTGAAAAATGAACTTTTGATTATTGTCACTCATATTTTAATATACAATAAATGTGCAATGATGCATTTGTGACATGTGTAATTATTGTCTGAATTTCTGGGTAGAGGGGTTAACATTATTTACACTTTTTATATTCGGACTATTGTCTTCATCTTTGTTGTTGTAATACACCTAAGGAAGGCCAAGGCGCTCAATGGCTGAACCGTGATAACAATAACAAATATGAAGACAATAATTAGAATATAAATAGTGTAAATATATAAGTTTCAGCATTTAATATCTACGTACTAGTGTCATATTTTATCATAGAAACAAACTGATGCACAGATTTTTAGGCAAACATGGATAAATGTACCTGCAATAAGATTGAGTGTCAAAAAGACCTTTTGCTCCCATGACACCCTTATTTTAACTACATCACTCTTCAGTAATGTTTACTGTTTTAAAAAGCAAAGATTGTGGTTGTAATAAAATCGAAACAAATGAAAGTGAACATATACATTTTTCTTTGTTCTTGAGAACTGACAACAAAGATATTAAACTCTATTGGTTTATTAGACTGTTTATTGGAATAGTTGGCAAAACATTGGCTAATTGCCAATTGCTTCCAACTTTATAAAATGGTAAATAATAAGGATTTCCTTATAGTTGCTTCACATATTTTAATAATTTAGTAAATGTTTATAAATTTATGAATAAATAATTGTTCCCACATTTATTTCTTTATTAATTGTTAAATGATAAAAATTGCACTGCATTAGTTTTAATTGTATTAGTTTTCTTAGAATGTTGTAAATATTAGGACCGTAAATAAGTTCTCACTGAATTTTTCATGAAAAGTTATATTTTATTTACAAAAATTACTAAGAAACATGTCGCTGGAAATATTATCTATTGCTAGCCATTAATTTTCTCATCTTTCTGGCAGCATTTAAATTCTTCGTCAGAAAATCTGTTATGTCTGGTATATCTCTCAGTTTCAGTACTTGATACATGGTACACCATTATGTGTGACATAATGGAGTGCCAACAGTTATCGACTTAGCACTTAAATACAACTCAGCTAATTTGCATAGGATACCACAAAAATGACTTGTATTTTGAGACTAACCACAAGTTGATCCATTTTTTTGCATTTTCATAAGAATGAAAGTGCTGCTCAGCCAGGCTATGTGTCATCGATCAGAGTAAGTGATAATAGGACAGAGAAATGTCTGGTGAAGATAACAGGTAAAAAGGACTTCCAAGTAGATTTTCACCCATTTTGCAACATGTGGCCTTGCAATGTCATGTTGCAAAATCATTTTGTTATGTCTCTGCTTGTATAACGGCCTTTTTTACTTCAATGCTCAGCTTGAACACATCAATTGTAGTTGATAGTTGGTTGGTTTGAGCAGCTCATAATAAACCAAACCCAGCTGATCCCAATAAATGCAGAGCAGAAGCTTCAAACCATGGATATTTGGCTTTTCCTCCGGGCTAACTCCATGATCATCTTTGCTGAGGGTTATCATAGTGTATCCACTTTTCATAGCCAGTCATGGTAAAATGCAAAAATCCTTTTCCTTTTCTACTGTTGAAGCAGCTGTTCACATGTGACAAGATGCCATCTGATATCTCTTGGCTTCAACTCAATGTCTTTGCTTTTGAATCATTCCTAATGCTTTCAAATGTTTCAAAACCATTGTTTGATCAACTCCTAATGATTCTTCAAGTTCAGTTTAAGCCTGACATGAGTCTTCATGAAGTAATGCCTCCAATTCTTTGTCTTCAAATTTTTCGGTGTGCTAGAGTATTCTTTATTTTCAACATCAAAATTATTATTTTTGAAGCATCAAAACCAATCTCTGCTTGTTGTTTCTAACAAAGAATAGAAGTTTCAACAACAATTTCATATGTTTCAACTGCAGGATTTCTTTTGAATAAAGTAGTGCAGAAAAATTCCCCATAAATAGACTTTCTTTGGCCTAAAATCTAACATGATTAACACTATGAAAAACAAAGTTTGTTTACAATTTGGCAAAATGACATACGCCGAATTTCAAACTTGCTTACAGTACTTCCTTATAGATGCATTACTATCTGAAACTACGTGAATGCAGTTCTGGGAATGACATCTGTAGAAAAACAGTGAGAACTTATTCAAGGTCCTAATAAAGAATCAAATAATTAGTATTCATTATTTTGTTGTCAATTCTCAAGAACAAAGGAAATGTATAAATTCACTTTCATATGTTTGAGTTTTATTACAATTCTAATCATCACATATTAAAAAAAAACATTCGAATAAGTAAAAAGTGTTTATTATTTTTGTTGTCAATTCTCAAGAACAAAGAAAATGTATAAATTCACTTTCATATGTTTGGGTTTTATTACAATTCTAATCATCACATATTAAAAAAAACATTCAAATAAGTAAATAGTGTTTATTATTTTTGTTGTCAATTCTCAAGAACAAAGAAAATGTATAAATTCACTTTCATATGTTTGGGTTTTATTACAATTCTATTCATCACTTCTTTAAACAATAAAAAATACCAAAGAGTGAAGGTAAAAAAGTGGGGTCATGGGGAAAACCCATGTTTTTTTACACTATTTCTTATTGCAGCCATGTAAGTCCATGTTTGCTGATTTTATTTGTAAATAAATCCAAATGATATATGCAGTAGATAGATATATTTGATATTCACAATATACCTAAATAATTCATTGATTATCATACTAATTATCATTGATATTATTTAGCTTATGAGCATCTTATGTTGAAATACTAATTCTTGTATGCTTACCAAAGAAGCATCTAGCCTAGTAAGTACTTATATGGGTGACTTCTTTGGAATATGAGGTGTTGTATTCTTGGATGTGCTGATGGTATAAAATGGTTATGACAATATCATGTTGAAACATTGGTTCCTGTACAATCACCGTAGTTAAGCTAGATTGAGCCTGGTCAGTTCTTATATGGGTGACCACTTGGGAATGCTGGGTGTTGTATGCTTAGTTGGTATAAAAATGTTGAAATGATATCACATTGAAACACCAGTTCTTGTACAATCATCGAAGTTAAGCAACATCAATCCTGGTCAATACCTATATGGGTAACTGCTTGAGGAATACTGGGTGTTGTATGCTTGGATGTATGGGTGGTGTAATAAATAATGTTGTAGAGCAGCTAACACCTCTCTGACACAATTAAGAATTGAATGGTCTGTGGACTGAGGTAGCTATAAAAATAAAGACTAATAGTAGTCTGTGATTTGGAGTATCATTGAGGATTATTATCAGACTGTGTTCTCTGCAACTCTAATGACTTAAACTCTCCTTTTTTCTATTATTTGTTGTTCTGTCTTAATGGTATTTGTTTTATTGTATTAATATCCATAAGCACGGATATTGTACTTTAGATACTTAGCACATATCTTCTGGGTATCGTCCTGCCATTTCAGCAATACAACAAATAATTGCTTAGAATTGGAAATCAGAGAACCAAGTTCCAATTTCAGTCAAATTTATAATATTCACTTACTTTAAATAATAGGAATTGTATCACTAAATCATTACTTTCAAAAATTCTTACAATCTGAAAATTAATGTTTTCTGGATTTATTAACCAGCAAAAGGTTGATAGGCGATAAAACACTCATCAATCTACCTATCAAGGGATAGGAAGTTGTGGAGTGCCACGATCGTCCATGTCCTGAAGTTTGATACTGTGCATGCATCATTAGTATTTTTATATAATTTTCTGATGTTTATTAAAAGAAATTTTTTAGGCAGTGGTTGAATGGGTTTAAAAATGTTGGTTGCCAGGAGATAAAGTGGACTCACCCCAACAAAGATAGTATCATTTAATTTTCATGACAAATAAATAAAACTAGCCCACTAGGCCACTCTTTTTCACTTCCCTGCTTTGTTCATTATTTATTTATTTTTATTTGGTCTTTCTCTTTTTAAAAAAAATTCCAGAAAAAAAGTTAGAGATAAATTCACCACAAGTTGGCCCATTCTGTCAAAAGTGAAAGCAAAATATTTATATTGATATGCTGTTTGAAATGATGGCAACATATATATTGATGTATCTCCTACTGAGTATCTTACATTAAAACATAAGAAAAAGAAAATCCAAACCCCTGAGCATGACAAGAAGGATATATATATATATATATTTAGTATATCGAGGCAAAAATCTGTCTGATATTACCTACATGTTTATGTTTTTCAGAGAAATGTTGTTTAATAGTACTCTGATCAGAAAGATGACATGTAAGTCTATGGGAGAGCGTGGTTGTGGTAAAACCAATATATGTACTAGGTTTTTGATTAGTATCAGAGATGCAATCTCTGAATGGGCATGTAAATTGGTACACTACATTGTTTTTTTGTAAAGAATTTAGTTTAGTGCTTGTTGGGTTATTATAGACTATGAGGTCAATTGTTTTAAACTTTTTATAATATATAATGAGTTTAATTTGATTATTAATTAATTAAGTGAATTTATAAAAATATAATTTTTATAAAAAACATAAAAATGTAAACATGTAGGTAATATCAGACAGATTTTGGTCCACAATACGGTGATCCTTACTCATACACACAGTAAGAGGAACCTACAGATATTGGAGGCCATGTACATCAAATCAAAACAACCAACACTCAATAAAATCAACTTTAAAACAGGAAATAACATATTACATTGCATTTGACTAGATGGTTTTGTTGTCATTTCGCGCTATCCCGCGGTGTGACGTCATAAAACCGCATCGCAAACTTAAGAACTGCGTTTATTATTTTTGGTAACTATTGCCGTTGCCAAGCGGAGTTTTATGTCAACACAGGATAAAATCGTCAGTGATGGTGGATTTTATATTTCAGTTTAAACAACCTCTCTGAAGATGGCTCATGTGAGCCGAAAGCTTAGAAGAAAACCAATAAATAATTATCCAAATGTTGGATAAGTTTTGTCTTTATTTTCAACTGAAATTAAAGCAAAAATACAACGTTTAGAACGGCTCATGATTAAACATAATAGACATTCATTGTCTCTTATATTTAATAGCATATGTCTAGAAAATATATATATATATATATATATATATATATATATATATATATATATTTATGTATGTATTTTCCTATATTTCTGAGATGAGATAGTATCAAAAATTGCAATATGAACTCTGGTAAAAAATGGTTACTGAACATTATAAGTCCCAGAAATTCAGCTGTTCTTGTCCTAAAGGACATTTGACCCAAAGAGTTGTGTTTAATACCAGGTTACCAGTGGTGAACAAGTAACTTAGAGAGTTGGGTTAGAAGGAGATTACTCATGACTAAAAAAGGAATGAGAATGATATACCCCAGTAATTGTGATAAAGGGTTCTGTTCAAAATTTCAAGCAACTGATGAAGGCCGGAGCATACAATGGCCAAAACATCATATAAATGGCAACCAAGATGAGAACAATAGTTTGAATGTAAATAGTAAATATATACTGTGGAACCTGTCATATGCGACCACCCCATTGCTATCATAAACGGTCGTATACGACAGGTGGCCGCTCACTAAAGGATCATGGTCATGACCTATTTACGCCAGGGGCGTAAATTCCTCTCACCAGAATGTACATATTAAAATTTTATCATGTAATCCGGTAATAACTAAATAAGAACATAAGAACTTTAAAGAAATTTATTCAACCTAATTTATTCATTTTAAAATTTTAAAATTCTATTTACAACGGTCAACAAGAAACTAAAATATTTATTCACAAAAAATATTTATTAAATGGACTTTAAAAAAAGTTAGTTATTGCTTTCCTTTTCGTGCCTGTGTATTAGTACTCACCATTTCTTATAAAATATGTAGTTTGGAAAAATTCGCGACGTATAATGGTTTCAGTTTTTTCTTAGAAGTGAGTGATATCAAAAGAGAATTCTCGATAATACAAGGAAAAAATAAACAAAACAAAACAGACAAAAAACTGACAGCGATTGTGGGTGGGGCTAGAGATAGATATATCCATAGAAATAGAGTAGAGACTAATACACAAAAAGATAAAGAAACGAAAGAGATAGACATTTGAAAAAGGGGCATAATTGTGATTCTCCCCATTCCTGAATGTCAGTACAGAGACTGCGATAAATCCCTTGAACATGTCAAATGCAATACATGTTGTACAAAATAGCCGATGTTTGACCTGTGAGGTGAACTTAGGCAATGTATATTTCAGCAAGAAATAGTTTGATACAACACTAATAACAAAACAATGAGGAAGTGTTGCGGCTTTGATCAAATCAAAATGAAATAGATTACTCATTTAGTTTCTCCTAATTTAGAAGTTGGTCAAGATATGAAGAAAAGGGACATTTTTGGTACAGGAATGGATGCATCAAAGGCTCTAGTGAAAAGTAATAAAAAAAAAGAAAATTAGGTTAAAAGTACGTTGACACTTTGATCGGTAGGGAGAAAGGAAAAAAGAAAAAAAAAGAAAAAAGTGTGTATGTATTCCCTAAAAATAGAAACCATTGGCCAAATTTCAAAGTGAATCTTTCTTTATCCTGATTAGTTAAAAGGAACACCCACATAAAATTTCCCACATCTTCCCACATACATAAATAACAAACAAACCGATTGTTTTTTGTATTTAAATACATGTCGTTTTCACAACAATCATCCAACATTGCCTGATGACTGACAGAAATCTCGAAACAGAAATTTCTGTGTCGCAATGTACTTCTAATTCATTTACACAAATTAATAAATACAGAATGGCTTTTAAAGAAATGGTTTACCATAGCATATTGTTATTAACCGGAACCATTTTAATAATAAATTTCTGGACTGTTGATTAATTGGTTTGTTAAGTAACTGTATACTGACTTTATTGACATCCTGTATATAGGGTGTCAATAAAGTCAGTATAGTATAAATTATGTTTTAGAACATGTACATAATTTTTTCTATATATGTCCTCTTCTCTATGGTTGTTTCAATGTTTGGACTCCAACATATCATCGGGAGAAGGAAAGATTATAATTTATAATTTATAATAAATATTCACAGCTCTATACCTCATATATCGAGCACTGTTTGAAATTAATGTTTTGGACGGGAAAAAATTTTTTTCTTTTCTCTCCTTGTTCTATACTCACTCGGATATATATATATATATATATATATATATATATATACACACACAACACACACACAACAAATAAAGAGGATTATTTATAATTTTTAAGCGCACTTCAGAGCTTCACTGGTGCCTTCTTGCTCTGGACTCCGGACCGATTATACCTGTTGGACGGACGGAGACTACTCCTTGATATCCCTTAAAGTTGTTGACCATCTCAAATCACAAATTGTAATTTTATCTTTAAATTCACACACTTTTGCTGAAAACGTGGAATTTCCTTAATTATGTGTGACCTTGGCTCCCTCCATTTCCCATCCTTCCTTGTTCATTTTTTCCTACACTGCATATTTGTGTCCTGTTCACATTCCTAACAGAATGTTATAATTGAATTATTTTAATTTTAAGTAAATGGTTGATATCTTTAGATAGTTTGCTGCACAATTTACACATTAACAGATAGTTCAGAAGCACAACAGAGCACTCATCTATATTAAGAGCAATCATTTGTGTTTACGAGATGATTGTTTGAATTTGCCAATAACTTCTTACGCATTCAGTTCAGCTAACAGTTCCTTTGCAATGGATAGTAACATGTATGGTTCCAAATTCTCCTCAGATAGCAGATTTCTTAAACTTGTCTTTATGATCTTTAACCTAACTGTAACTATCTGCACAATAGTGCCGGTCCCGCCTTGTTTAGGGTTAAACAATTTTTTAAAAATAATCTAACACTTACTTTTTCATGTAGAAAGCAACATTTCTGATTCCAAATTCTCCTCAGAGTGCGAATTTCTTAACCTTGTCTTTATGATCTTTAGTTTTGAAATGTCATCCTATATTGAATTGAGTAAAACTGATAGTATGCAGATGAGCAAATTTCTTATTCCTTTTTATTATTAAAACAATTCACTGTGTTTCTTTAAAGCATTTTCGATATAGGGAATCCACTTTTCATCTAGCAAGCTGATACCATAGCCATATTACTGGTAGTAGATAACAAATGCAAATACAGAATGCTTTATTTTTGTAACTGATTGATATTTTTATATAGTTTACTAAACGATTTACACATCAACAGATAGTTCAAAGCCACAATAGAACATTATATGCAGTCAACTTAATTCAGAGCAATCGTTTATGTTTACTAGATGATTGTGCAAATCTACCAATGAATGCTTTTGCATCTAATTCATCTAACAGTTCCTTTTTAATGAATAGCAACAAGTATGATTGAATGTTCTCCTCAGACAGTGACCTACAGCTATATGAGGTAAAAACACCAGTTCTCATCTGTTTATTGAAGTTAAGTAACGTCAAACGTTGTTAGTAACTTGTTGAGTCACCACTTGGGAATAGTGAGTGCTGTAACCTTGAGTGTATGGGTGGCATAATGGATAAATTGAAAAGTAGAGGTCCCAAGTTCCAAATACTTAGAGGGGACCACTTGGAAATACCAGGTTTTGTAACCTTGAGTGTATGGGTGGCATAATGGATAAATTGAAAAGTAGAGGTCCCAAGTTCCAAATACTTAGAGGGGACCACTTGGAAATACCAGGTTTTGTAACCTTGAGTGTATGGGTGGCATAATGGATAAATTGAAAAGTAGAGGTCCCAAGTTCCAAATACTTAGAGGGGACCACTTGGAAATACCAGGTTTTGTAACCTTGAGTGTATGGGTGGCATAATGGATAAATTGAAAAGTAGAGATCCCAAGTTCCAAATACTTAGAGGGGACCACTTGGAAATACCAGGTTTTGTAACCTTGGTGTATGGGTGGCATAATGGATAAATTGAAAAATGGGGGTCCCAAGTTCCAAATACTTAAGGGGGACCACTTGGAAATACCAGGTTTTGTAACCTTGAGTGTGGGTGGCATAATGGATAAATTGAAAAGTAGAGGTCCCAAGTTCCAAATACTTAGAAGAGGACCACTTGGAAATACCAGGTTTTGTAACCTTGAGTGTATGGGTGGCATAATAGGATAAATTGAAAAGTAGGGGTCCCAAGTTCCAAATACTTAGAGGGGACCACTTGGAAATACCAGGTTTGTAACCTTGAGTGTATGGGTGGCATAATGGATAAATTGAAAAGTAGAGGTCCCAAGTTCCAAATACTTAGAGGGGACCACTTGGAAATACCAGGTTTTGTAACCTTGAGTGTATGGGTGGCATAATGGATAAATTGAAAAGTAGAGGTCCCAAGTTCAAAATACTTAGAGGGGACCACTTGGAAATACCAGGTTTTGTGAGTGTATGGGTGGCATAATGGATAAATTGAAAAGTAGAGGTCCCAAGTTCCAAATACTTGAGGGGACCACTTGGAAATACCAGGTTTGTAACCTTGAGTGTATGGGTGGCATAATGGATAAATTGAAAAGTAGGGTCCCAAAGTTCCAAATACTTAGAGGGGACCACTTGGAAATACCAGGTTTTGTAACCTTGAGTGTATGGGTGGCATAATGGATAAATTGAAAAGTAGAGTCCCAAGTTCCAAATACTTAGGGGACCACTTGGAAATACCAGGTTTGTAACCTTGAGTGTATGGGTGGCATAATGGATAAATTGAAAAGTAGGGGTCCCAAGTTCCAAATACTTAGAGGGGACCACTTGGAAATACCAGGTTTTGTAACCTTGAGTGTATGGGTGGCATAATGGATAAATTGAAAAGTAGGAGTCCAAGTTCCAAATACTTAGAGGACCACTTGGAAATACTCAGGTTTGTAACCTTGAGTGTATGGGTGGCATAATGGATAAATTGAAAAGTAGGAGTCCCAAGTTCCAAATACTTAGAGAGGACCACTTGGAAATACAGGTTTTGTAACCTTGAGTGTATGGGTGGCATAATGGATAAATTGAAAAGTAGAGGTCCCAAGTTCCAAATACTTAGAGGACCACTTGGAAATACCAGGTTTTGTAACCTTGAGTGTATGGGTGGCATAATGGATAAATTGAAAAGTAGAGGTCCCAAGTTCCAAATACTTAGAGGGGACCTTGGAAATACCAGGTTTTGTAACCTTGAGTGTATGGGTGGCATAATGGATAAATTGAAAAGTAGAGGTCCCAAGTTCCAAATACTTAGAGGGGACCACTTGGAAATACCAGGTTTTGTAACCTTGAGTGTATAGGTGGCATAATGGATAAATTGAAAAGTAGAGGTCCCAAGTTCCAAATACTTAGAGGGGACCACTTGGAAATACCAGGTTTTGTAACCTTGAGTGTATGGGTGGCATAGTGGATAAATTGAAAAGTAGAGGTCCCAAGTTCCAAATACTTGGGGGGACCACTTGGAAATACCAGGTTTTGTAACCTTGGTGTATGGGTGGCATAATGGATAAATTGAAAAGTAGAGGTCCCAAGTTCCAAATGCTTAGAGGGGACCACTTGGAAATACCAGGTTTTGTAACCTTGAGTGTATGGGTGGCATAATGGATAAATTGAAAAAGTAGAGGTCCCAAGTTCCAAATACTTAGAGGACCACTTGAAATACAGGTTTGTAACCTTGGAGTGTATGGGTGGCATAATGGATAAATTGAAAAATGAGGTCCCAAGTTCCAAATACTTGGGGGGACCACTTGGAAATACCAGGTTTTGTAACCTTGAGTGTATGGGTGGCATAATGGATAAATTGAAAAGTAGAGGTCCCAAGTTCCAAATACTTAGAGGGGACCACTTGGAAATACCAGGTTTTGTAACTTGTGAGTGTATGGGTGGCATAATGGATAAATTGAAAAGTAGGGTCCCAAGTTCCAAATACTTAGAGGGGACCACTTGGAAATACCAGGTTTTGTAACCTTGAGTGTATGGGTGGCATAATGGATAAATTGAAAAGTGAGGGTCCCAAGTTCCAAATACTTAGAGGGGACCACTTGGAAATACCAGGTTTTGTAACCTTGAGTGTATGGGTGGCATAATGGATAAATTGAAAAGTAGAGGTCCCAAGTTCCAAATACTTAGAGGCCACTTGGAAATACCAGGTTTTGTAACCTTGAGTGTATGGGTGGCATAATGGATAAATTGAAAAGTAGAGGTCCCAAGTTCCAAATACTTAGAGGCCACACTTGGAAATACCAGGTTTTGTAAGCTTGGGTGTATGGGTGGCATAATGGATAAATTGAAAAGTAGAGATCCCAAGTACCAAATACTTAGAGGGGACACAATGAACAGATGTCCAAGAGTCACAATGAACTGATGTCTAATAGTCACAATGAACAGATGTCTAAGAGTCACAATGAACTGATGTTTAATAGTCACAATGGACAGATGTCTAATAGTCACAATGAACAGATATCCAATAGTCACAATGAACAAATGTCTAAGAGTCACAATGAACAAATAGCTAAGAGTCACAATGAACAGATGTCCAATAGTCACAATGAACAGATGTCTAATAGTCACAATGAACAGATGTCTAATAGTCACAATGAACAGATGTCCAAGAATCACCATGAACTGATGTCTAAGAGTCACAATGAACAGATGTCCAATAGTCACAATGAACAGATGTCCAATAATCACAATGAACAGATGTCTAATAGTCACAATGTACAGATAGCTAAGAGTCACAATGAACAAATAGCTAAGAGTCACAATGAACAGATGTCTAAGAGTCATAATGAACAGATGTCTAAGAGTCACAATGAACAGATGTCTAAGAGTCACAATGAACAGATGTCTAAGAGTCACAATGAACAGGTGTCCAATAGTCACAATGAACAGATGTCTAATAGTCACAATGAACAGATGTCCAATAGTCACAATGAACAGATGTCTAATAGTCACAACGAACAGATGTCCAATAGTCACAATGAACAGATGTCTCCTTGCAGAGCCTCATGCCTTTAGAGGATATTGCGCCTTAAGCTCTCACCTGTGCTGAAGTGGAACTCTTATATATGACCCATCACTAACGATACTGACAAAATGAACAGCTAGTAAGTACCTAACTCCTCATGCAATCCTCTATATTTTTAAGAGCCAGATTAGTCCAAAAATAAAGTAATGTTGTCATATTTGGATGTGAACTGCTTAGTCTTCACTTTCCAGTCTCAATAGAGTTCAAAAGTTTTACTGAGTCATAGTTGGCGAAGAATTATTTTCCACCTTCCAGCCTCTCTCTCACAGGTGAGATGTGGCGAGTCTGTCACTGCTCTCTCACTGCTACCATAGAGAGTACCCTAACATTTTTCTACATTTCTTTGGTTTCACTATGTCTAAACTACACCTTAATGTAACCCTCTACCATGAGTGGCTGCCAGGCTTTGTATAAGGTGAAACTGACTGTAAAAAATAATAAACCTCAAGTTATATTTTGATATGTTATTACCATGCGTTGATGTAAATATATCAAATAAAAACAGATACACTCATCAGTCAATGGTTGACTCCTACTTCAACACAACATAATTATGTTAAGCAATATTGAACCTAGTCAGTATATGGATGGGTGGTCACTTAGGAATATCATGTGCTATAAGCTTTGAAGTGCAAGTGGCACAATGGATAAGGATTCAAAATTTTTAATCAGAGATCCAAGTTCCAATTAGGTTGGGTTCATTATATTCACTTCACACACAATTATCCTTCTGAAAGTTATAAATCCATCTCTTCTCCCTCTAACTATTAGTTAATTAGTAACACTTGTATCACTAAATAATTATTATGTAAAAAAAAATTTTTACAATCTAAAAAAAATTCTTCTGACTTTGCAATGCGTTGATAAGTCATAGAAAACAAATCAATCAAATACTGATCAGCTACACAGGCAAGACTTTTAGATTTATATACATTCTCTGAAATATAAATGTATACAAACGACCGTGGACACAAAGTGAGGGATCAGTTTATATATTGATTGTCATATCCACATGATATCCACATTATGATTCCTTGTCTGTTGATAAGCCATAGAAAACAAATTAGTCAATCAAATACTGATTAGCTAGACAGGCATGTCTTTTAGATTTATTTACATTCTCTGGAATATAAATTTATATAAACTATCATGACTAAAAAGTGAGGGGTCAGTTTATATATTGATTGAGATATAGAACTGATCCCCCACTTTATATCCACATTATAATTCCTTGTTTGTTGATAAACCAAAGAGAACAAATCAGTCAATCAAGCAATCAATCAATCTGATACTGATTAGCTACACCAGCATGTTTTTAGATTTATTTACATTCTTTGGAATATAAATGTATATAAACTACCATGATCACAAAGTGAGAGATCATTTTATATATTGATTGTAATATAGAATTGATCCCCCACTTTATATCCAGAATATGATTCCTTGTCTGTTGTTAAGCCATAGAAAACAAATCAATCAATCAAATACTGATTAGCTAGACAGGCATGTCTTTTAGATTTATTTATATTCTTTGCAATATAAATGTATAGAAACTACCGTGGCCACCAAGTGAGGGATCAGTTTACATATTGATTTGAATATAGAATTGATCCCCCATTTTATCAACACATAATTTCTTGTCTATTGATAAGTTATAGAAAATGAATGAATGAATCAATCAATCAATCAAATACTGATTAGGTATGAACCCACCATTTCTCTCCCCTAGCTATGAGTTAACTAATAAGATTTGTATCACTAAATTATTATCTAAAAAAAAAAATTCTGACAATCTAAAAACATTTTCTGGTTTTAAATAACTGGCAAATGATTTATGTCATAGAAAACGAATGAATCAACAATATAGTTGCTAAACAAGATGTTTAAAATGTGAGAAGTTGTACATGCTTGCTATTTCAGGCATAATAAATGTGGGCTTGTGTCAACCATAGTTAGACTGTATTTACTAGCCTTCCCACGCAGGCCGGATGTGACACATGGTCATTTTATAGTGGGAATTCCCGGCCATATAGCCGGGCCAAAAAAATGTCTGTCTATTTTTCCCCAGTCGTGGTTCTACCCTTCGGCGGAACCATGACTGGGTTATTGCTCTCTGCTCGGAAGCAGAGAGTGCCCTCTATCAGAAGGCAGATAGCTGATAGTGTCATAGAGCCGTCAGTATAATGACGGAGACTCTTACCATAGTTAGACAGATTTAATATCATGTCACATGTAGAACTTGTAATTTATTTCTAAATACAGTGCAGTAGTGTGCTGAACAGTAAATGTAATCAACAAATTTGAAAACCAGTTCTATGTTCTTTTTTAAATATCACATTCATTCCATATAAGGCAGTAAAGCCACTAGTACACAAGTGGTTACTGGGTGTGAATAAATTAAAAAACAAACTTTATTGAGGTGTGAGAACTATAGAAGAGTAATCAGAAAGACAGTAGATAACAATTCTCATAGCAATTAGATTTATGAAGATTAAACGTGACTGGAAGAGAGTCTCACAAGCATGAAGTGCGAGAAAAAAAAAAGTTATAATAGAACTTATGGTTATATATTACCTATTCAAATGTAAACTGATGGAACATTGTTGCTAATCTAACACTGTGCTTAAATTCATAAAGTCTAGGTACCATAGAGTAAAGCTCACCAGAACAATTATGAAAGTAATTATAGAAAAGGCAGAGTTAAGCTACATTACAGTTACATCTAGCGATTTCAACTGTTAATTGATGAGACCTTGCCACTAATCATAAAGTCTAGGTACTATAGAGGAAAGCTCATTTGAACAATTATCATGCAAGTATTTATAGAAAATGCAGAGTTGAACTACATTAAAGTTACATTTAGCGGTTTCAACTGTTCATTGATGAGACCTTGCTACAAATCATAAAGTCTAGGTGCTATAGAGAAAAGCTCATTTGAACAATTATCATTCAAGTATTTATAGAAAAGGCAGAGTTAAGCTACATTACAGTTACATCTAGCGATTTCAACTGTTAATTGATGAGACCTTGCCACTAATCATAAAGTCTAGGTGCTATTGAGGAAAGCTCACCAGAGCAATTATCATGAAATTAATTTTAGAAAAGGCAGTGGGTAGCTACATTAGTTACATCTAGCTATTTCAACTGTTAATTGTTGAGACCTTGCCAACAATCATAAGGTCTAGGTACCATAGAGTAAAGCTCATTAGAACAATTATCATGAAAGTATTTATAGAAAAAGTGCAGAAAACTAACATTAAGGAAATGGATAAGTAACTGAAGGTAAGATGCCAGGTCAAAATCAATAATATAGCAGACTCTTCTTTGGATTTTATCAAGAATCTTTAAATATAAAGTAGGAGTACTGGACCATATATAACAATGATATTCAAGGCATCCAAATCATAGTCTTAAAGAAATGTGCCCCCGAACTTTCCTCTGTACTTTCTAAGCTCTACAACTTCTGCCTATCTGCTTCCTGCTTTCCTGCCTGTTGGAAATCTTCCTCTGTAGTTCCTATATTTAAAAACACTGGAGAACCCTCGGACCACACAAATTACCGACCTATCAGCCTTCTTCTGATCTTTGGCAAAGTGTTCGAAGCCATTATCAACGCCGAGGTGGTTTAGCATCTCACAGCACACAGGCTCCTCTCAGACAAGCAGTATGGTTTCCACTTCACCAGGTCTACTGCTGATATGCTAACGGCCATCACCGAGTACATATATCAGGCACTCGACAGGAATGGTGAAGCCCGAATTGTTGCCTTGGATATCTCTAAAGCATTCGACAGAGTTTGGCATGCTGGCCTTCTATGCAAACTGCGGAGCTATGGTATAACTGGACATTTGTTTGAACTAATCCAGTCATTCCTCTCTAACCACACAATGAAGGTGGTATTAAACGGGCATGCCTCCCAGAACTACCATACGAACGCAGGTGTCCCTCAAGGCTCTATCCTAGGTCCTACACTCTTTCTGATATACATTAATGCTCCCCCTGATTCCATAATATCCCAAGTAGGTATGTACGCCGATGACACCACAGTTTACTCTCGCCTTGACCAAAAATCTGGTGTAGGCGACAAAGCTAACCTTGCAGCCGAGCTTGAAAAGGACCTCTAATCCGTAGTGGACTGGGTTAAGAAATGGCTCGTAAGCTTTAATGCTTCTAAAACAAAGCTACTATCAATTAACCATCATAGATAATCACACCTACCTCCCATTAGCATGGACCAGGCTTGACTCCCAGAGAGTAAAACACTACGCCTCCTTGGTCTCACACTTACAGCGGACCTCAAATGGAATGACTATATCGAATCCATTGCTAAATCCGCTGCTATGAAAGTCGGTCCTCTGTGCAGGGCCCGGAAGTTTTTTCCGTCTGAATCTATCTTGTACATATATAAATCTACCATCTGCCCATGTATTGAATACTGCTGCCATATCTGGTTGGGTGCTCCTGCTATTCTCCTCGGGCTTCTCGACAAGGTACAGCGGAGGGTCTGTAATGTGATCGATACCAACTTAGCAGACCGCCTGCAGTCTCTCTCTCACCGGCGAGACGTGGCTTCCCTGTGTCTCTTCTATAAATACTTTCATGGCTTTTGCTCTGATGAACTTGGATCACCGCTGCCCCCTAGATACGAATTTGCACGAGAAACTAGATTAGCAACTAGATCCCACCCTTTTACAGTAAAACCGATAAAATGATATCGCAACTTCTACTCCAACAGTTTCTTTTCTCGCACTTCCCGACTGTGTAATTACCTTCCACATGATTGCTTCCCCAACGGCTACAATCTCCAGGAGTTTAAATGTAAGGTCAATAGACACCTCCTAACACACTAACTCGCTCCCATTCTTTCAAACACTCTTCCCATCTGCCCAACCCTCATCCTCGGTATCCTTACCCATCTATCACCTTCCTTCTGACATTTCCTACACCTAACCGCTCCTCTTCTTTACCTTCCCCTATGTAGCCCCATGCGCAATAGTGGCAATGGAATGCCTTGCTTGGGGTGAAATGATTTTTAAAAAATGGATGAATAATAGTCATAGATATAACATAACAAAGGTAGTATTGAATAGGCATGCTTCTAGATACTATCATACGAATGTGGGTGTCCTTCACTTTTTTTGATCTTCATCAGTGATATCCCTGATGTAATCAGATCCCAAGTAGACATTTATGCTGATGACACAATTTACTCCCGCCTTGATAAGAAATCTGCTGAGGCTGACAAAGCAAACTTCGCTGTTGATCTTGAAAAGAACTTTCAATCTGTGATGGACTAGGTTAAGAAATGACTCATAAATTTTAATGTTTCCAAAATGAACTGCTATCATTTAACCACCATAAGCTTCTACCCCCATCAAAATGGATCAGGCTAGCTTCCCTGAAAGCAAAACAATGTGCCTCCTAGACCTAAATCTATCAGCTGACCTCAAGTAGAATGACTACATTGAATCCATAGCTAAATCTGCTACTCGGAAGATTGGTTCTTATTGTAGGGTTAAGAAGTTTTTCGTGTCTAAATACATCTTACACATATATAAATTTGAAATGATTTGTTTAAACATTATTTTTAATCAATACTCATATTTAAGTAGATATTCTGATTTTAATTAAACAGTATTATATATTTATATCTACTGACCTGATTATTTACGATAAATTTTTTATTACAAAAATGTGTGTCATTCGGCAGGATTCAAACCTGCGACCCCTATCTACATAGGGGAAGCTACCATTTGATCTGGCAACGTCTTAGACCACTCAACCACAAATGACCTTCAGTCTAAATGAGGTTTTAATCAAGCCTATATAACACAATTTTCGATTCATCATAACAACCGTATCTGCTCTGAAATGTATCGTAATGTCAACAAATGTAAACATGTTATGTTAAATTGAAGATTAACGAAACTTGGTTATAAACAACCGACAATTTGAAATGATTTTCTTGAACATTATTTTTAATCATACTCATATTTCAAACAAATCATTTCAAATTGTCAGTTGTTTATAACCAAGTTTCGTCAATCTTCGTTAATTTCTGTCACATATATAAATCTACCATCTGCCAGTGCATTGAGTCAAGACCTCCTCTGTCACATCTGGTCGGGTGCTCCTGCTATTCATCTTGGGCATCTTGACAAAATCGAACAAAGAATCTGTAATGTAATTGATCCCGACCTGGTAGCTCAACTCCAGTCACTTTCTCATCAATGTAATGTGGCTTCCCTCTGTCTCTTATACGAATACTTTCACGGCTTCTACTCTGATGAGCTTAGTGCCCTGAGGCCCCCACTGCATGAATTTACTCAAGCTACTAGACTAGCAGCTAGGTCTCACCCTTATACAGTAAAACCAATAAAATGTAACCACAACTTCTACACTGGTAGCTTCTTTGCTCTCACTTCCTGCCTGTGAAATTCCCTTTCATACACTTGCTTCTCTGAAAGCTACAATCTCCAAGAAATTAAATGCTAAGTCAATTGCCATCTTTTATCTTCTTGACTAGTATCCTTTCCATGACAACCCTTGCATCATGATCTTCTTCCTTTCCACTCCACTCTCATGCAACCTTCTTCACACCTGTATTCTCGTCCTTTTCTTACTCATTCTCTGACTCCCCTGTAACTTATTCCTCTTTCTCATCACTCACCTCTTCTGTAACCGTCTGTGCACCAGTGGCAGTTTTGCCTTACTTGGGGTGAAATGATTTAAACAAAGAAAAAATATGTAAGATAGATTCAAGAAAGAAAAATTGTCTTGTATGATACAGTGAAGCAACTTTCTTAGCAGCAGACCTAGCTACAATTTCAATAATATCTAAACTTATTGATAAATGGAACTTTGTGTGTGTGTGTGTGTGTGTGTGTGTGTGTGTGTGTGTGTGTGTGTGTGTGTCCATTACCTATAGACACCGAAATGGCTGAACTAATTTCCTTGAAAATTTACACATTTGTACTATAAGTGTTTGCGAGTGTTCTTAGCTATGTTTTGTGTCGAGGTACCCCCAATAAATATCGAAAATCGACAATCAAAAAAATCGGGTTATAGAAGGAGTGGTCCGATTTTAATCAAATTTGATACACTCATAGACAAAGACATAAGAAATGATATTCAGAAGTTTCAAGGTTGCAGTTCTTACAATAGTGCAGAAAATTGATAATATATATATATATATATATATATATATATATAAAGTGTGTGTGTCTGTTTATCTGCCTGTATGTCTGTATTTTTTTCAGACCTTTTATTTTAGTTTTTGCTTTGGGTTTGGCTCTAAGTAGGTATAATTGTAGTTCTTAGTCTCAGACTTGATACCATTTACTCAGAGGACTTATTTAGCCTTCAAAATTCAGTTTACGACGAAAAAACTTATTTGATATCGATACCAGGAAATCAAAATTTGATTTACATCCATTCATTTTTCTTTCAGTCTACGGTTTCACTTTAACTGGAAACAACTATTGCTTTTTAGTCTTTCGTGCCAACGTCCAAAGAGTCTGAGCTCCAGGACCATGGATTAGTTTTAAAGCTTTTATTACACCCAAGCAACGCCGGGCTATACTGCTAGTAATAAATAAAAAGTGTAAATTTTTTTGAAAAAACATTGGCTTATTGTCAATTGATTCAAACTTAATAAAATGGTAAATAATCAGGATTTCCTTATATTTGGTTCACATATTTTGATAATTTAGTAAATGTTTATAAATTCATTAATAAAAATAATTTTCATATTTATTTCTTTATAAATTAGTAAATGATAAATATTGCATTGCTTTAGTTTTAATTCTATTGGTTTTTAGAATATTGTAAATATGAAATTATTCATGTAAATAAACAATCTAATAAATAAGTAGTGTTTAACATTCTCGTAAAATCTCAGGAAGAAAAATAAATGTATATATTCATGTTCATCATATGTCTAGGTTTTATTACAATTCTAATCATCATTTTTTTAAAGCAATAAACATTGCTGAAGGAGATTGAAGGTATTTGTCTATACTTCTGAGATGAGGTAGTATTTACATTATCTATATTGTTCAAACTGTTGTCCTCATCTTTATTGCCATATTCACAACATTGTCAGCTCCATCCTTCTTCAAGTGACTGGAATTTCGAACTGAACCCATTATTTTGATCACTGGGGTATGTTGTCCCCATTCCATGAGACATGCCACTTCCGGAATGTCTTAGTTATCTCCCTTTAACTCAATTTTCTAAGTTATTCGTTCATCACAGCTATAGCTTGGTATTGAACTCACAACTCTTTGGGTCAAATCACTGGATCTAACCAATGCTTTTATCCACTAGGTCATGTCTCCTTGAGGTTGATATACCCCGGTGATCAAAATAATGAGTTCGGTTCAAAATTCCAATAACCTGAAGAAGGCTGGAGCATACAATGGCTGAAACGTCATGAATTCGGCAATATGAGGACAACAGTTTGAACAATGTAAATAATGTATGAGTGATGATAGTTAAAATAAAAGCGATGTCACGGGAAAAACTTTCCTTTTGACACTGTCTTATTACAGGCATGAATGTATATGTTTAAAAAAAGACATTCTTAAAAACTGCACTGAATAACATGTCATTCCTGACAGTTCACATAGATTACTCATAAAGTTGTGTGCATTTAGATTACTATGGATATGTTGAAATTATCAATAACTGTCAGTCAGTTAAAGGTTATCTCGCTTTCTCTTTTAGAATTTCTGTAGGGATTCTCTCCCTTTACCTAACTCTTCCCTCTTCTTCTAATGTAAATAAAGGCTCGCTTTGTGCGTGCGTCTGTCCGCTCTAAAACAAATGTCTCTGTCATTATTTTTACGACAATAAGTATGCAACACAGTTGAAGCTCCTTTATACGAGGTATGTGAAGCTATGTTTCATTTTTAATAATTATCTAACAGGATATTCTTTTGTTATATTATAATCTCTTGTTATTTAAATAGGGTTTAATATTTTTGTTGTAAATTCTCAAGAACAAAAAATGTATTATAAATTAACTTTCATCGTCGGTTTAGGTTTTATCACAATACCAATCATTGGCTTTTAAAATAATAAAGAATGCTGAAGTAGAATGAAGTTTATATTTAATTTGAATAAACTGTTTATTTGATGTGGCATCCATTTTTACATGTTTAAAAGAGTCTCGGGGGCATGCAATCAAGGTGTTGGCAACAGGCATTACCATACCTCTTCACATCACTGGATATGATGTATTACACTTCAGTTGTCAATTTTAAAGAAAAAAAAATGTATAAATTCAGTTTCATAGGTTTATGTTTTATTACAATTCTAATCAACACATTTTAATGCAATAAACATTGCCAAAGAATGAAAGTACTTATAATATAAGCAGCGTCATGGGAAAAGCTGTTATATTGTAACTCTGTTGTATTTTCTATTTATTTTTTTTTGCAGGAATGCATGTTTATGTTTGTCAAAAACATTCTTAAAAACTGCACTGAAAAAAAAGTCATTCTCCACAGTTCACACAGGTTATTCATAAAGTTGTGCGTATTTAGATTACCATGGATATTTGATATATGATATATTCTTTTGTTGAGTTTAATATTTTTGTAGTAAATCCTCAAAAACAAAAAAGTAGTTTAAATTCACTTCATTATTATTAGGACCTTTAATAAGTTCTTGCTGTTTTCCAATAGATGGTATTCCCAGAACTGCTTGTTTGTAGCTTCAGGAGGTAACACATCTATAAGGAAGTAATGTAAGCAAGCTTGAAATTCAGTGTATGTCATTTCACTGAAGTGTAAGCAACTTTGTTTTTCATGTTGGATTTTGTGCCAAAGAAAGTGCATTTACGGGGAATTTTACTGCACTACTTTATTTAAAAAAATCTGCAGCTGAAGCACACAGAAATCTTGTTCAGACTAATGATGACCATATTCTGTTGAAAACAACTCGCAGAGATTGGTTTAGATGCTTAAAAAATAATGATTTTGATGATAAAGAATGCTCTGGTGTACCGAAAACATTTGAAGACAAAGAATTGGAGGCATTACTTCATGAAAACTCATGTCGGGTGCAAACAGAACTTACAGCATCATTAGGAGTTGATCACACAACAGTTTTGAAACGTTTGAAAGCATTAGAAATTATTCAAAATTGGGAGCCATACGAGTTTAAGCTGAGGGAGGTTAAGCTGTTCCAACAGCAAAAAAGGAAAGGTTTTTTACATCATATCATAACCTGTGATGAAAAGTGGATACACTACGATAATACTAAATGTAGAAGATCATGGGGTAAGCCTGACTATGCATCAATATCAGCAAAGCCAAATATCCATAGTTTGAAGATTCTGTTTTGCATTTGGCGGAATCAGCTGGGTATAGTTTATTATGAGCTGCTCAAACCGACTGAAACCATCATGGAAGATCGTTATTGACTACAAATAATGCATTTGAGCAGAGCATTGAAGAAAAAATGGCTGCTATATGAGCAGAGACACAACAAAGTGATTTTGCAACATGACAACTCTACGCCACATGGTGAAAAATGGGAGAAAACCTACTTGATAACACTTATGAGAAGTCCTACCCGACCTGTTACATTCACCAGGCATTGCCTCATCCAATTATCACTTTTTCTGCTCAATAGCACATGATCTGGCTAAGCAGCACTTTCATTCTTATGAAGATGCCAAAAAATAGGTTGACTCATGGTTAGCTGCAAAAGACGCATTAGTTTTTTGACGTGCAAATCATGGTGGCTAGCTTTCAGTAATATATTTCTTACTAATTTTCATAAACAAAACATTACTTTTCATGATAAATCAGCGAGAACTTATTCATAATCCTAATACAATTTCAATCATTGCTTTTTAAAATAATAAGCATTGCCGAAGAAGAGTGAATGTAGTTAAAAAAATGGTATCATGGGAAAAGAATGTCCTTTAGCACTCAGTATTATTGCAGATACATTTATCTATGTTTGCTTTATATATATATATATATATATATATATATATATATATATATACAAAAGTTTACTCAGTTAAACTTATAATTTATACTTTCTGGAGTTGAATTATATTTGCGATAAGTAAGTTTACATTTTTTTGTGATGAATTAACAGAAAAGGTTAAAAAATGAATGAATTCATTATGAAATATTTAGGTTTTATTCCATTTCTAATAATCGCTTTTTAAAACAATAAACATTGCTGAAGAATGAAGATACTTAAGGTAATTCATGGAAAAAATGTCATTTTGACACTAAATCTTTTTGCAGGAATAGATGTCCAAGTTTGCCAAAAAACGTTCTTAAAAATTGCACTGAAGAAAAAGTTATTCCTCAAAGGTCACATATATTACTCATAAAGTTGTGTGTATATAGAGATTACTACTGTGGTTGTTCTTTTGTTATATTAATCTCTTGTTATTTAAAGTTCCATAGAATTGTTAGGTTACTGTGTGTGGGAAAGATCATTTGAAATAGCAAAATTATGATTCACTCTCTGGCAATCTTCAATCTTCATGACTATAAAACAATGGTGTGCGTCAAAATAACAGGTTTTCCTTTGAAACTGCTATTATTTTGACTACCTTCACTCTTCGGCAATATTTATTGTTTTAATAATGATTAGGATTGTAATAAAATATAAACGTATGAAAATTAATTTAGACATTTTGTTTGTTCTTGAGAATTGGAACAAAAGTAATAACCACTATTTATTCAATTGTTTATTTTTCCTCAGTAAAGTCTTCTCATTCTCTTTCACAGTGGCAATTGTGGTATAGTAGGTTGCTTATCTATTCTTTTCTGTTAGTAGTGGAGAGTGCGTTCTAGTGAAGGGTAGTTGTATACTGTTGCAGGTTAACGGAATTTGGCCTTGTTGTAGATAGCCCACTATAAGTCATAAAATGATTACAAATCAAGAAAGGTAATTTGAGTAGAAAATTAACATTTTATATATACACATATCAATTAATGTTTTTACAATTGAAGAAATACATGAAGTATAGGTCCAACGGAGGTTAAAATGTTCATGGCAATAAAATGCTGAAAGCGAATTAATACTTAGGAATTTGGGAGCATGTAAGTAAGGAATGTCTTTGATGTATTCGCTCCTTAGGTCAGTAAGTAGTTTTTGAGGCAGGGAAGAAGGAAACAGGTGAGGGAGGCGAGCGTAGTAAGCCACTTGACTTAGGTCAAGGGAGATACTCGAGTCGGTCTGCCCGTCGATGCTTTCTGTATCAGCTTTTTATATCTTCTTTTTGAATCACAGTAGCTCATTTGGGATTTCACACTTGTATTTGGTTCTGGGCTTTCCATTGGCTGATAAATAAAATTCACGTAGGCTTGCGAACTGGAAATTTAATATTTAATTAATTTTTAGTTTTCAACCGGAACATCTGCGCAGAGCTGGCGGTGCAGTGACGACTTTTGGTCATTTGCTTTTTTGTATTGAAAGCGCAACATCCGGTCCATCGCTTTTGCTCAGTATTACCACAAGTTTGAGTATAAATAAGTATATAACTTCACTAAATTAAACGGAATAGCTTTTCATTCCTAGTAGTGGAGTTCTTATCTATTCTTGTCCTCTTTTTAACTCTCAAGCTGTTAGAACACAAGAGAGGTTAATTTCAAAACAAAATCAAAAGTTTTAATACTAACGTCAATACTAGCAGAACAGTGTGATTTGTCTGCTTTGATTTTTTCCACTACAAAACGTTTTTGAAGCACAAAAAATAAGCACAAGAAAAAAATAAAATGATACAATGAAATCAATCAAAATGCTGTGGACAACATAGCCGTACAAAAATCAGCTAAAAAATTAATTTATGTTTTCTGCAAAGTCCGACCATACGATCAAGAAGAAATAAGGAAATAGTTTAAATAATATCATTCCTCCATGACTATATGACTTTCCCTCCCTAAAAACATGTCTGTTTCTATCTATCTGGTTGTTTTATTTTGTTCGTTTTTTTTTTTTCAAACTGGTCTCTGTATCTGTCCTTAAAAATCTAAATGAAAAAGAAAATGCAGAGGGAAAAGTGCTGAATATCAAATCTTATCAAAATCAGAGACTGATCAGTTTCATAAACTTTTGAAGCTTATAAAAGTGGAAGGGTGCCAACCCAAATTCTGGAGGATGCTTGGCCCATTCTGACTCCCTTGTAGAATCGCCACTTCTCTTTTACTCCCTGTAACCCCATGTGTCTTAGTGTCATTATTTTCTTGCTTTAGTGGCAGGGGATGAAATGGTTTTTAAAAAATGTCTTTTCTTTCAGGAAAAAGACAGTCATGGGTTTTAGAGTGTTCACATCCAGACAGTGGTGTAAATTTGTGTAACATAAATCAAAAGAAGTTCTGGTTTTAGGAAGATTATAACATTTGTTATATTAACCCCTGATGGGCCATTTACGATGGCTGGAGAAGATATGGGAGAGAATCAAAATGAATAAAAGAAAAGTAACTTAAAAGAAATGACAGGTTACATTCATTTAAGGGCAGGTGTGTTTACTTAGGGGAATTTTTTGACTAAATTTCAAGAAAATACAGCCATAATATTTTTTTCTACCAGATTGGCATTTAGGTCCCACGCTTTTACCGTTAAAATAGTTAAATGTAACCGTCTCTTCTACTCTAACAGTTTCTTTTCTCGCACTTCCGGTTTGTGGAACTTCCTCCCATTTGCTTGCTTCTCTGATAGCTACAATCTCTACAAGTTGAAATGCAACATCAATTGCCATCTTTTATCTACTTGATTCCCATCCATCTCTTATTTTTTCTTCAACATCCCCTGTACCTTGTTCTTTCCTCTCACTGTAATCCCCTGCGCACGAGTGGCAGTCCTGCCTCGCTTGGGGTGAAAAGATTATTAAAAAAAAATACTGGAAAAAGTGATAACAGCTACCAGACTTGAGGAACGTACATCATAGCAACTGTTCTGACAAAGTTTTTTCCTGGTGCTCCTTCTGCATGATTTTAAGCATGCTATTAGATTGGCATCTAGGGTCCACTGCCTCTTCTTCTCTAACAGTTTCTTTTCTCGCACTTCCAGTTTGTGGAACTTCCTCCTATTTGCTTGCTTCTCTGATAGCTACAATCTCCAAATGTTGAAATTCAACATCAATTGCCATACTTTATCCACTTGATTCCCATCCATCTCTTATCTTTTTTTTTTTTAGACTTAACTATCGTCCGGTTCACACTCTACCCATGTCTTTTGAACAGGTGAAGAGGCTCGTCCCTTGTTTCCTGTTTAGGATGTTGTTCCCGGCTTTCTCTTTGCCAGTCATTCTACTCTTAAAGACCTGGAAATCGAAATAGAAAAGATGTAGAAATTGAAAATAAAGTATCATAACAGTCATAGTAGGTGCACTTGGAATGATAAAAAATGGAACAAAACAACACATTGAAAGAATCCCTGGAAACCCCAGCTTAAGAGATATACAAAAAATTATCTTGTTATGTACAGCCCACACACGAAGGAGAACTTTGTCTATGTAATGCTAGGGATATTAAGGGAGATAAAAAAAACAAAAAAAACATGAAATGGAGCTATAACAACACACCACGACCTGCCTTGGTAGGTAGTGCAACCATAGCAGAAATCATAGCAGACTTGGTAGGTAATGCGACCATAGCAGAAACTGAAATATGATGAAAAATGACAACATAATAATAATATGGGAGATAGAAAACCAAATGAAATGTAGCCATAATAACACGCCACTACCTGCCTTAACTCTTTCTTCAAACTTGGTAGGTAGTGTAACCATAACAGAAATCGAATTTTAATGCAAATAACAATACTAATAAATGTAGCACATGAGGACATGAATAATTCTAGTTGCGGTTAGGGCCTTGGGTTCTGATAGACTCACTAAATGAATTCATGGAAGCCCATACCTTAAAGAAATACAAAAAATTGTATTGTCATAAGTACAGCTCACAAAAGGCCAAATGATGCCATTCCTGACCTTAGGTCTCTGGTTGGGACCCAGAAGGGAATGAATTGCTGCAGTCAGAAGAGGAAAACAAGAGGAGATTAGAAATTTTAGGCTTGCATGTTCTTGAATCATTCTATATCTTTTGGGGCACCTTGATGTGGTGTAATGGTTAACAAGCCTGTCTCACTAGAATAATTACAACTGAGTAGTGGTTGCCTCATACTTTTGACTTTGCGCCATATCTAAGCTTACTTTCGGCTTTGTGCCACATCTACGATGTGCTTAGAAAATCCCCATTCCCAGTAAAATGGCACCTTGACATGGTGTAAAGTCACCTTGGCGTGGTGTAATGGTTAACAAGTTTGTCTCACTAGAAACATTACAATTGAGTAATGAGTTCAATCCTCACTAAGCGCCCCATACTTTTGTCCTTGTGTCACATTTAAGCTGTACTTAAAAAATCACCATTCTGTATCTCTTGATGAAGGTTTTACCTTTTTCTTCTGCTGAATCAATAATATAAAATTGAGATAACTACTCATTTAGATTAGTGGTGCAAGGGATATCGGCTCTGAACGACAAATCTGGAAGCGAGTTCGAAATCCTGTAGAATTCCTTGCATTTACTTACTCACAAATACCCTTAGGAAAGGTAATCTGTCTTTTCCCTCCAGTTATGGGTTAATAATATGACAGGTTAGGTTCTATGGCCTTGGCTGGCAACCAGTTTACCGCAGAAATCAATGGCAACCTACTGCGGGAAAATCTTCTGCCTAGTCAGTAAAGTCTCTTTCAAGACATGATCGCTCAAAGCGTGTATCACATATGGCACTTAACTGATTGACTAAGTTAGATAACAACATTTAATTGAACTTTCATGATGAGAAATACACTTTAGTTGAGCAGGTGAAAGGTTGAGAAACGAAGTTTATTGTGTTTTCATCGGATATTCTTGTAATGGGAAATCTACAAAGAGTGGAGATGTTTTTTCGGAGTAACAAGGGTTTGTGTAGCTTGTGAAATGCCTTCTTGGAATGTTCCTCTTCGGGCTGTCTGGGGCAGGGGGTTAAAGTTTTTATACCTGACGACTGGATCCTAGTCAGAGATTTAGATTTTAGAAAGAAGATGTTTTGTTGGCTGGTGTTAAAAAAAATAAAAATGTTGTGTTTAATGAATGTGGTAGTTTTTTTTAGTGTGTGTTGCTATGCAGAAATCATGCTGATTGAAAGATGAATAAGGGGGTATAAGGACTAGGAAAGAACAGTTTAAAACAAATCCAAGAAAAAAAAAATAATAACCATTATTATTATCATTATTATTTAAAAAAAAACAAACATAACAGGCATAGAGTCTTCCATGGTTTCTGACCTTAATTGATTGGGGCGTTAACATATACATTTTTTTTTTTTTTTTGTGAATTAAGATGGGCTCCTAGACAATAAACATCCTGTTCAGTGCTACATATCTGCTTGGCTGTTTTGATCATAACCAGTTGTTTGACTCCTTGGATTTTTTTGTTTTTCTCTTTCCAGTCAGAATTATCGGAAATGTATACTAGTCTAGTATCAATATTTTTATTTTTTCCATGTTTGGAAGATGAGGCAGTCAAGGAGACTTGAGAGCCAAAAACTAAAAATACACATCTGTTGATCAGAGGTCTCTTGTCTCTTGTCATACTACTATCGATTAAAGCACCCCAGATTACGAATTTCAAGTTTTTTTTTCTATTTTAAGAAATCACGTTGTATTGTTTTGGCTTTCGCACAGGGATCGAAATCAAATTGAAGAAATTTTAATTAATTTAGAAAATTTCATAAAATTCAGTATTTGTTTTCTAATTCGTAACCTGGAGCGTTTACTATGAAAAAACTGATAAAAAAAAATGGGGGAAAAAAAAAATGGAAAATAAAAAGAAAAAATGTGAAAAAAACGAAAATAAAAACTTTCAGGTTGCTGTGCCTGTGCAACTCATCATCATCATCATCATCACAGTGTAACCCTGACAAGACTAAGAGAGTTGTCGGGACCAGATAAAGGTTATCTTATATTAGGGTTTGGTCTATTTTATATGCATTACCACAGGCTCTAATTTGGGACCAGATATGATTTCTCTTATATCCGAGTTTCTCTTATATCAGGATATCTTATATCAGGGTTACTATCATCGTCATGCTCACTCAGACCATTTAACATTTTTTATGCAAGTGTCGTTAAAATCTAAAAAAAAATTGTTGACGATATTTGAATTCGCATTCCTTATCACTGGAAATCAGTCAACAATTAATAAAAAACTATACAATGCTTCGTCGCAAAAATTCAAGCAATATTTTAAAAGAAAGAAAAAAGTTGTATAAATACTGTCGTACTTTTGATTTAAACAGCTTTCACTCTTCTTATTATATTTACTTCTTTAAAATAAACAAAAAACTACTTGGAATGTTTACAACATATCAAGACAAGATGAAATTAATTTAATTTTATTTTTTAATGAAATCCGAGAAAGTACGAAAGTGCGGCTTTGTATAAATTTTTATGTTAATTTGTAATACACGTGGTTTTCTATTGGGAAAAAAACAGCTGACATACAGAAAACACTAAAAATGTCTTGCGGTGTTGATAATAATAATGGTGTTGTATTTCCAACTGGAGACGAATCTAAAATTCCTGGTCCTGAAAATAATTCCACGTCTACTTTCAGTGACGAACAATGTCAAAAAACACAAGAAGACACAAAGTCTGGTCTGTCAAAAAACCAACTCCGTAAATTGAAAAAAAGAGAAAAGTGGTTAGCTATTAAAGCTGATAAAAGGTAATTGTTAATAATTATAAAAATAATTAATTACTTAATAATAATATTTCATTAATTTTTAAGAAATATACATTTTTTGTACAGTTGATGAAACATGAACTTATTTTTTTTGTTTTTTTTTAGTTGTTAAAATAAATTTAAAAAATCGTTTTTGTTGTGAAAATTATTAAAAAAAGAAATCTACTACTGAAACAAATAATTTTTTTAAAGATTCTACATTTCCTTAGGTCCCCCCTTTTTTTCTTCTTGCTTGATTATCGTTTACCGGTCATAACTTACCAATCGCTTTTTATTTTTTAAACTTTTTTTTGTATATTATTCAAAATTACTCTCTTAACGCCGGCTTAACAGCATTATGGACTCTTGAGCAAACCCTTGTTTTGGGGACGCTACTACTACAACCACTCACGGGAATAAAAAGTGAATGGTCAATATTGGCATTTCAACAAAACTGGCAATAAAACATTAAAAAAAACATGCTGTACAGCAGCAACTAATCAGCATGTTGTTAAAATTTTTGTCTATGGAAACATTGCTATTGACATCTTCAGTTGTAATAGCGAACTGCTTATTACGGTTAATTACTTTATGGATCTGTATAAGGTGCTTCCAAAGATTTTTGAACTCTGTCAGTCATGAGCCATACAAATTTACAATCGTTTAGGTCTTTTGGTGTGTTAGGTTTTCGTGACAAATATAAATGTCAGGAGGGATGATTTTCTATATCAAACTTTGGCATTTCCGTCATCAGGTCTTTTATTGCTAGGTTTGATAGCTCATCGTTTATCCTTGTCACATAACACTAACAGTCTTGGAACTTGCACATGACACCCCATTTTGCAGTATATGGCGAGTAAGTTGCTTCATTGGGGGTGATTCTGATACCTGTAATGTCCTGACCAATAAAATGGAAATAACCTCTGGGTCACAGGGGTTACGGCCCCTGCGGATCCGGAGGGAAAGAATAATAAGAAGGGACACAAAGCACGCTAGCAGGGTTCGTCTTCGCTCTCTCATTAATCCTCATCCATCCTGTTAATCCACAATGATAGTAGTCGATGTTTAGCAAGCATCGATCGTCTCCAACACCAAACATTACATTGGCGACGAGGACAGAGTCATTTACTCAACAACAACAAAAAAGTATTATAGGTAAGGCAGATAGCTATTAATCTTTCCTTGTAATATTTGCTGTCTTTAACATCCTATGCGCACGTTTCTGTTCACCTGAGGATGGTACAAAGTTGATCTCAGTCTATGAAAGTCTATGCTCTTTGACAGCTCTGAAAACAATTCTTGGCTCAAACTATCTACCTCTATCAGTGATGATAAGAGTACTCTGAATCTAGCTACCTATGTGTTCATGAAAGCAGTAGCGACATTTTGTGCAATTATTTCAGGTAGAGGAACCGCTTCCATTCATCTAGTTGTTCTATCAGATATGGTTATAGTGAAAAAGTGGAGTCTACTTGGTTTCTTACTTGCTAATGGACCCAATATGTCTTAATGCACTGTTTGACATCGCTCAGAAGGTAGTTCAAATGGTTTTACCTTACTCATGGTATGTTTAATAATTGTTGGTTGCTGGCAATTTTGGCACTCTTTGCAGAACTCTTTGACTGACTTGTCCATCCGTGGACAGTAATACCTTAATTTTAATAAACGTAATGTGGCTGATATTCCTTGGTGTGACACTGTGTGCAGACTATCAAATATAGATTTCTTAAGCTCTTGTGGTGCAAAAGGTCTTGCAAACCGTAACAATATGTCGCACATTATAACTTGGTTTTTACTTTTATGGTAGGGCTTCAACCTGTATATATTTGTTTATAAAGCTCAGATGACACTGTTGTCTGTCCAATTTTAAAGGCTAGTAAAAGCATTACACAAAGGTTTATGATTTATTAACAAAAGAGTATTCCTACCTTCTATAGGGTGTTTAAAGTGCAAAACTGCTAGATATGCATCAAGCAAATCATGATCAACGGTGGAGTATTTTTGTTGGGTTTGAGACAACTTTCTAGAGAATAAATCAATGGGAATAGGCTGGTCATTTATCATTTGATGTAGAGCAGCACCTACCACATCATTTGAACTATCTGTTACAAATCGATAAGTTTTAATGTTCAAATCTGGGAAGGCTAATGTTGTTAAACTTGATAATGACTTCTTCACTGCTTGGAAAGAAGCTAATTCTTCCACAATTAAAATTAAGTTTGCATTAGGATTTAAATGCATACATTTTATGAGTGGCGAAGATTAAGTCACTAAATTTTAGTATTTTCTGTAAAAATTGACCATTCCAATAAATCATAATGCTTTTAAATCCTTGGTAGGAGGAAAATTATTTAGGTCCTGAAACTTATTAGCGTTAAGCTTGATTCCTTCCTTCAGAATATTAAAACCCAATAAGTCAAGTTCTATAGCATTGAAAATACAATTTGAAATTGAAATTTTAAGATTGTACTCACTTAGCTTCTGAAATGTTTGATCCAGATGTTCAGAAAAGTTATACAGTTGTATTCAATATGAATGAGAGATATATTCTAAAATACTTAGTTTAGGAGTTGAATAGCGTTCTTTGAAATTCCTCAGCTCTTATTAGAGGCTGATAATGTATCAGCATGTAATTTGACACGAGTTATTCAGATGTATGGGGCTCTGCTTTTCTCTCTCTCTTATCTCTTATTTGATTCAACTTTGGCTATTTATATCAAAAAGGGATTTGACATTGGCTTGTTAGTTTTTCTCAGTTTGTAAGCCTCTACTTTTTTTTTTTTTTTTTGATCAAAATAAATTTTCAGATATGCTCATTAAACTTTGCCTTGGTCTTTTCTTCAGCCCATATATAATCATTTTTTTATTTGTCCAAATAAATTTTTGCACAGGCTCACAAATTTGAAAACTGTAAAGAAAAGGGGAGTTATCTTTATTTTGTATTCACCACAGATTAGATGGCACAATATTAAATTACTACAAACTTCTTATTATAACAAGCATTTGCTGCATTTCTTTTAAGCGAATTGCTTTATTATTGATTTGCAGTCAATGTTCTTTCAGAATAGGTTGTCATGTTACATGCACTATGAATCCAGTAATCTATTGTGTTAATATCATTAATATTCAATAGCTTCAAATCTGTCTTGTTGGATTGTAAGCTTCTTTACTGCTAGAGATTTGAGTATTTCCTTTTATAAAATGTCAACAGCAACAGTCAATAATAGTATGTCTGCTGAAACTGAATGATAAGTAGCAGGAATGGATGATGACGTGGATGCTATATCTGAAGGAACATTACTAGTGGCTGATATTGCAAGCGTGGATAATGATGTGGATGCAGATGATATATCTGAAGGAATGGTATGAGTAGCTGTCGTTGCACCTGTGTTGAGCCATGATGTTAATTTTGGAAGTTCAGCTCTCTTCTGTGCTCCACTCAAAACATTATTTTTTATTTCCATTGAAAGAGTTGTTCACTTAGAAATAGCTTAAATATTTAGTCTTTACTCCTACACTAGGATATTATTATATAAATGTGCTTCCATAATGAACATGTCCTTTCTTAAATTGTACAGACAGTATTTATTCTTAATACAAACTCTTTGCTATATGCTGATTCAGTAAACTACCAGACAAGACCTAGATCTAACGTAGTGGCATAGCTAGGATGTCTGGCACCAATCTAACTTTATCTATATGTAGATCTGCAAGACTACATTCAATACTTTTCTCAACTTGCACATTTAAAAAGCTTATTCATTCATGTATTCACAAACTATCAATATCTGTTAATATTAGTACTGCATTATAAATTCATAATCTTAAATTTATCCCTTTTTACCAAAAATCTGCTCCAAATAGTAAAATAAAAAATGCAAATAAACTATGACATTATTTAATTAGATAAGCTTTTAATTGCTTTAATAAATAATATAAATGTCAGACATTATAGTGTGAAGAAAAGAAAAAAAATTCTATTAATAATGAAATTTTAAAAGAATTGTTTTAATTTTTTTTTAAATTATGATAATTTATAAAGTTTCAAAAATATATTTCCAATTCTTGTAGGTTACATAGTGAAGACTATATTTACTAATCAAAAATTGAAAAGTTTAACACAAATAATTAAGCCATCATATTTTTTAAATAATTTTCAGTTTTTTTTGTTTTTTTTGTTTATATTTGAAGTTTGTTGATTTTTTTTTTCTATGGTAATTTCTGTGTGTAAATTAAAAGGTCATGTGTTTCAGAGTTTCTTCCGCTTACAAGAAAAATTTTGTACAATTCTGTCACTTGTGATCGCCATACGCTTATCTTATCTTGCACCTGTCAACACATTTAATTATGGTGGAAAGGTTAGACAGGTCAGCTCTGTTTAAAAATAGTTTTATTATAAATTTCATGCTTTAAATAAGTAATACTTGTGTAAATCAGATTAATTAACATTAAATTTTCTAATTTTTCAAATATATTGTGTCACAGATGTATAGTTTATTTTTGAAAGAATTTTAAAACTGAAAATTAAGTGACCAAAACATTGAAAAATTTAAAAAACATCTAAAACTTTTATATTCAAATCAATATAATTTTTGTTTGAAATATGCCAGAAGATTTTGCTTACTGGAAATCGTAAATTTAATCATTTAGATTTCAATTAAAATAAAAATTTCAAGAAATTTTTTTACTTTTAAAAATTCAATTAGAATTTAGTTATCGAAAATGATTGGAGGTACTTAAATGCTTGCTGTATAAGTTCATTGTTGTGATTGAATCTCTGCTTCAATTACTAATAATCTATGCATAGGCCTATATCTGGGTTTATCCAATAATCATGTTATTGCTATAGACCTACTACAGTAGGTCTAATGTTACTTCTGCTTTTTTCATATTTGCATTAATGTTTAAATCAAAATATGTAGCTAGTTGCAATAGCTATTCAGTTTAGGAGAAACTTGAGAATTAAATCACCAAACCAGAGGGAAAATAAAAGATAATATTGTCTCCATCGGAAGGTCAACAGTCTGTAAAGATTTGAGGGTGTATTTCCACATCGTTGCTTGATGCTAACCCTTTAATGAAGATTAGACATTGTAATGTCTGGTGATAGTTAATCCAGTTTAAATTTTTCATACTAATGTTTCACTTTAACAGCATACGTGACAAAACCTTCATCTTTGTCCATAGTAAGGTACATGTGCTGCCATTGTGTATAAAAAAAAGTGAATTTTTTCACAAAAATTTTTCATAATGTTGATAGTTTTGTTAAATGACACTTTTTGTGAAGTATTTGGTAAAATGAAATTCACCTATTTTTCTTGTTTCATGAGGGGCAATTTTTGTAAGATTTTATTTTCATCCAATCATCTCTAACATTCTTCTCTGAATATGGCCTTGTCCTTCTGAAGTATGATAGGAATGTAATGTTTTCTTCTGCGACATAACTAAATTCAGTACCTCTTTTCCAGGATTACCTTTAACTGTTCTCGATGTACAATTCACTCCTATTACATTTGTTGTCTTCTGGAATTCTTGCTGTTGCTAAATAATTCAAGTCTTCTGTAGTGTATTTGTACAAGTAGTCATTAATTAGGAAGAGATTTTTTCTTTATCGTGTGATTTTTAATCTTTGTTACCACTGTTTATCTTCATTCCCATTATTGACGATAACACAATCACAAAATATAATGTAGTTTAGAGTTCACATAGTCTTACTGAATTCTACAGTAAGGATATAAGGTTTGCTTTTAGCTTGCTCCTGGCTGACGATTCTCAGTGTCAATATATGTGCTATTTCGACAAGTCCAAGTCATATTCTAGAGAGATTTGTTCATATCCATAAGACATTTACAAAACCCAAATCAGACCAAAAATGGAGTATTTCTGTCTTATCTGGGCTGGAGCTGCACAGTCTTCACTTGCCTATCTTGATAAGCAGTCTTGCGAATGATTATTTTCCACCATACAATCTCTTTCCCATAGACAGAACATCATGAGCCTCTTGCTAAACTATAATTATTTTTACAGCCCATGTACCAACAAGCTACTAAAGTCCATGGTTGCACCAGCCCAGTCGTTTGTAACTGGGACCTACCATGCCACCTACACAAGTTGAATCCTTCACATTCCCTCTGAATTCCATTAGTCTACTCCAAGAACAGATGTTTTGTGGAACAGACTCCTGGTAGGATGCTTTTCAAACTCAGACTCCTGGCATGATTACAGTTTCAAACTCAGTGAACAGAAATCTCAGTTCTTTATGAATAAGATTAAATATTTAGGTCAGATAATTTAAATTTAAATACCTTGGAAGTGTTCTAACAGAAGATGGAAAGTGTGACACAGAGATCTGAAAGCGATTTGGCATGGTGAAGGACGCATTCCAGAAACTGAGTATTAAGATACAGGAAAATATCGCTAGAAACAGAGTACTGGATTGCTATGTGATGTCAGTTCTTCAATATGGCAGTGAATGCTGGACAATCTCATCAAAGATGAAGGAAAAACTTGAAGCAACTGAATTGTGCTTCTATAGAAGAATACTAGATATAAAGTGGGGGATCAATTCCGTATTACAATCATTATATAAACTGATCCCTCATTTTGTGGTCACATCAGTTTCCTTACATTTATATTCCTGAGAACCAGAAGCAGAAGGATGCATTCCAGGAGCTGAGTAAAGTATTAAGAAACAGGACAATTTCACTAGAAACAAGGAAGAGAGTACTGGATTGCTATGTGATGTCAGTTCTTCAATATGGCAGTGAATGCTGGACAATCTCATCAAAGATGAAGGAAAAACTTGAAGCAACTGAAATGTAGTTCTACAGAAGGATGCGGCGCATATCATGGATCAAGCACGTGTGCAATGATGAGGTTTTGGAAAGAATGGAAATGAAAAGGAAATTAATATTAAGCATCAGGAAAAGACAGCTAAAGTTTCTGGGGCATGTAATGAGGAAGGAGGGCTTGGAGAATCTGATAATCACCGGTCAGATTGAAGGAAAGCGGGACAGGGGAAATCAGCGTGTAACCTACTTGACGGGGCAGAGCGGGGGTTAGGTGAGGTAACAGGAGAAAAAGTGCTAAGAGCCACTAAGGATAGGGAGATGTAGAAGGCACTTAGAAAAAGAAGAATCGACAAATCTGTGTTGTGGTGCAGTGGATATTGGCTCAAAACAAGAAATCAGAGAAGCGAGTTCAAATTCCAGTTGAATTTGTTGCATTCACATATGTGCAAAAACCCTTAGGAAAGGTATGAATCTGTCACTTCTCCCTCTAGCTATAGGTTAAATAGCAGGATAGAGTGGGTTCTGTAGCCTTAGTTGGCAACCAGTCTACTGCAGAAAGTAATGACAACCTACTGCAGGAAAATCTTCCCAGTCAATCATTTCTCTTTCGAGACATGATTACCCAAGCATGTATTACATATGACACTTAACTGACAGACTGAATCAACAAAAATCCATAGAGCAATTGTCATTAAAGGCATGCCTCTTCTCTTTGGTGACTCTTACAATTATTTCACTGATTAGTAAATTATAATATTTATGTGCCAGATATGTACAAATTACAAGCACCTCTGAATAATTTACTAAGAATGGTACAAAATAGAATTGTTCAGTGGAATGTCTAAAAAGTTTTTAAAGGAATTAAAAAACTAACTTCAGAGTTGTTGCTGAAACATTACAAACTACAACAACAAATAATAATAGCATCAGGTGTGAGCAAATATGGCATTGGAGTGGTAATGTGTTGTAGCGGATAAGAAATTAATTAAAATCAACCTTCTTCACTTTTACAAAAATTCATAATGATCTGTGAAAAATCATATTCTTAATCCTGATTGGTTAACAAATTGAGAAATTCAAAATACATCAGAGAAACGGTTTTTCCACAGCTAAAGAAAGTCATTCTGGGAGCCACCCCACGTGACTGGATTCAATATTTAAGGATGGCCTCTAACTGATCACAGTGGTCAGTCAGGGGAAGCAGTTTTGTAACCAACTTCAAATCGCCCTGGAGATAAGGTCAGGTCGCACCTCGTTCTCTTTCTCCTTATCTCTTTCAACAATTACTACAACAAACAATTTCTTCAACTTTTGATACCCTTAACTCAACTTTATCATTGAACATGAACTCTATGCTTCGGTCAGTTAAGTGCCATACGTTAAACACACTTGGGCGATCATGTCTCAAAAGAGACATGACTGACTGGGCAGAAGATTATCCCGCAGTAGGTTGCCATTGCTTTCTGCGGTAGACTGGTTGCCAGCCAAGGCTATAGAACCCTATCTGTCCTGTTATTTAACCCATAACTGGAAGGAAGAGACGGATTAATACCTTTCCCAAGAGTATTTGTGTGTAAGTGAATGCAATGAATTCAACTGGAATTTGAACTCGGCTCCCCGATTTCTTGTTCCGAGCCAATATCCACTGGACCACTACGCACATAACCTTTGTAAAAATGTTTCTAATTGAACATTAACTTCTACAACTTGTGTTATTCTTTCCTTTTAATAAATTTATGTTTTAACATTCAAAATGTATGTTTTATTATTCCACTCTTCTACACTAATCCACACATTCCAACTGACAACCAACCTTCTGATGATTATAATTCTGCATAAATCCTGTAAGCCGTAGGAAGTTCGGATAAGTCTGACCCAAGGCCGAATAAAATAAGCATTAACCAGCTTCTGATGACACAGTGCCATAAATTTGAAGATAGTACAGTAAAAGCAGTCGCCCACACTTCAAGAAGTTTGACAAATACAAAAAAATTCTACAGTAAAATTAAAAAGGAAGCACTTGCTATAATTTTTGCTGGAAAGAAATTTCACAGGAAGATATTAGGAAGAAAGGACCCACGTCTATTGAACAGGTGAAGAGGCTCATCCCTTGTTCCCTGTTTAGAATGTGGTTTCTGGCTTTCTCTTTTCCATTCTTTTTACCCTTACGTAGCCCCCTGCGCATCAGTGGCGTTACCGCCTTGCTTGGGGTGATATGATTAAAAGAAAAAAAGTTCCTAATGCAAATTGATCATCATCCATTCTTAAGTATATTTGGTTCTAAGAAAGGGACTCTTACTCTTACTGCAAACAGACTGCAGCATTGGGATGCGGTTTTATTAAACTATTATTTCAAGATGGAATTTCTATCGTCTAAAAATTTGGGACGCACAGATGGCTCGTCCAGATTGATATTGAAAGGTAAAGAAAATTTTGAAGATACTGTGATTTCTTTGCTGGAATCTGAAAACAAAATTAAAATCCTGGTGTGTAACGTTATCAAAGAATTTCTGGTCATGATAGACAATATCAAAATTCATTTGAAAAAAAATTTAAAGAAAACAAAAAAAACTACAAATTATACAGGATGTCCCAGAAGTCATGCAGATAACCATCCAGATATTTATAAAAATACATATGAATGTCAATTTTATTGATCATAATCATAACAGATGCTCAAATTGTTCACTCTCTGCATTAACACATGCATCAATTCTCTTTCTGTGTTTTAAGAATATGATTTACTGATGATTTGCTAATTGTTAGCTCCTGGCTTATTTTCCTTACTGATTTCATGGGGCTTCTAGCAACATTTGCCAGAACCATGGTGGATGTTTCTTTATCAGTTGCGCTCTTTCGTTGACCACATTTCTTACGGTCAGCAACTGATTCAGTTTCTTGGAAGCGTTTGATCAAACAACAGACAGTGGTATGGCTCAGTGATTTTTCTCACTCAGAAAGATTGCAGTTGAATTCTTGAGCTACAGAGCGGTAAGTTGCCCCATTTCTTCCAAACATAAAAACCAATTTAACTCTTTCTTGTATTGTTAGTTTCTCACTCATATCAGATCAATTCTGAAACATAGAAAAAATAAAAATTAGTATATGGTGCCCAACTTCTGGGACACTCTGTATAAAGTTAGCTTGGAGTAAAATGAAAATTAAACCTGGCAACAACGATACACCATTTTCTATTGGTGATGGAATACATTTATACATGGAAAGAGTAGTAATTGCACTACAAAAAAGGATTTTGAAACGATCCCATGTAGGATATCTGGGAATAGTGTGGATTAAGTCCCTGATAAGAAATGATGTTTATTATTCAAAGTTGGACAAAGATATTCCCAAAAAAGTTATAAAATGTCAGTCAGTTATGTGATACATGCTTGGGTGATCTTGTCTTAAAAGAGATATGACTGACTGGGCAGAAGATTTTCTTGCAGTAGGTTGCCATTGCTTTCTGTGGTAGACTGGTTGCCAACCAAGGCTACAGAACCAAATCTATCCTGCTATTTAACCCATAGCTGGAGGGAGAAGATATGGATAAATACCTTTTCCAAGGGTATTAGTGCTTAAGTGAATGAAACAAGTTCAACTGGAATTCAAACTCGGCTCCCTGATTTCACAATCCAAGCCAATATCCACTGCACTACAATGCACATGTTTCATTATGAGTTACTGTAATTAATAAGTTCTATGGTAAAAATGAATCTTCTATCTGTCCTATATGAAGTGAATTTTACAAGTTTTCAAGGTTTTTCAGGATATACATTTATTAATTTCAAAATAGGATCTGCTGACTTGCAATTGTTATTGTGTTACACCATTTTTGTTAAAGTCCTGTGGAAGTCATTCACAGTAAAGGTGTCCAGGATCTTTGTCCCCGACTCCATCTTCTCAATGTTTTCAAAACACTCATCCATTTTGATAGATAAAAATTAATCTTTAATATGGCAGTCAGTACTGGACAGTTTTTCAGATTTTTATGGTTAAAGCTGCTTCACTTCCTCCCTGGGTGGATTTGGGAAGTCAGACAGGTAAATAAAGAAATATGTATTTATCCAGTTACAGGTCAATCATTAAAAAACTTATTTTAAGAGATTCAACAACTAGAACTAAGATATCTTTCATCTTGTATATTTTCATGGCAATAGCTCCGACAAGCTTTTTTTTCCTGGTACCCTGACCCTGTCTATTAAAGTGTGCTACTAGATTGCTATCATGGCCTGGATAGCACACTTTAATAGACAGGGTCAGGGTACCAGGAAAAAAAAGCTTGTCGGAGCTATTGGCATGAAAATATACAAGATGAAAGATATCTTAGTTCTAGTTGTTGAATCTCTTTTACATTTAACTATTTCAATGGTAATCAATACTTCCACTCCAACCATTTCTTTTCTTGTACTTCCTGCCTGTGGAACTCCCTTCCGTTTACTTGGTTCCCTGATAGCTACAAAATTTAAAATGCAACGTCAATTGCCATCTTCTTTCTTCTTGAATCCTGTCCATCTTTTTATCTTCCTTCCTGTATGTAGTCTTTTCTCTCACTGTAACCCCCTGCACACTACTGGCAGTCCCTCCTTGGTTGGGGTGAAATGATTAAAAAAAATAATTAGCTGATTTAAAGCATGATTAATCTGATTTGAAACACACTATACATTTTTTAACCCCAACAGTAGCTGTTTATTTAAGATGTTGGCAGGTTTTGACAGCTTGATGATATTTATATAATGTTGTTTGGGTGGGGTTAAAATCTAACTGAATTAACATGAGCACCTTTTATATAAATTTTTAAGCAAACCATCTGCATATGGAAATGAGTTCAGCAGGTATACAAAGATAGAAAGGGGGTGAATAGATCTGGTGAGAAGACATATCCTTGTCATTTTGGACTCTATTCAACCTATAGAGCGAGGCAATTCTGAGAGAACTAGAAGTCCTGTCAGGATTCGTCATTGGCAGCCACAACCTGAACAATGTAAAATATGCAGATGATCAGTCAGTTAAGTGCCATACAGTGATACACGCTTGGGCGATCATGTCTCGAAAGAGACATGACTGACTGGGCAGAAGATTATCCCGCAGTAGGTTGCCATTGCTTTCTGCGGTAGACTGGTTGCCAGCCAAGGCTATAGAACCCTATCTGTCCTGTTATTTAACCCATAACTGGAAGGAAGAGACGGATTAATACCTTTCCCAAGGGTATTTGCGCATAAGTAAATGCAATGAATTCGGCTGGAATTCAAACTCGGCTCCCCGATTTCTCGTTCTGAGCCAATATCCAATGCACCACAACGCACATACGGTGCTGATAGTAGACACTGAAAAGAAACTACAAGACCTCCTCCAGAAAGTAGCTAAAGAAAGTGAAAATAAAGGACTAAACATAAACTATAAGAAAATTGAATGCATGGTCATCAGTACAAAGAGGAGTCCAAAATGCCAACTAAAAGTCGGAGATACTAAAATCAGCCAGGTACAGAAACTTAAACAGCTGGAAAGTGTTCTAACAGAGGACGGAAAGTGTGACACTGAGATCCGAAGCTGTATTGGCATAGTCAAGGATGCTTTCCAAAAGCTGAGAGACAAGAAAATTTTGTTGGAAACAAAGAGAATACTGGATTGTTATGTGATCTCTGTTCTTCAATATGGCAGTGAATGCTGGACAATCTCGTCAAAGATTGAGAAAGACTTTAAGCAACTGAAATGTAGTTCTACAGAAGGATACTGAGTATATCATGGACTTTACATGTTAGCAATGACAGAATTTTGGAAAGGATAGGAACAAAAAGGAAACTTGTACTTAAAATCAGGAAAAGACAACTTTCTGGGATATATGAGAAGGAAGGAGGGCTTGGAGAATCTGATACTCACAGGACAAATAGAGGTAAAAAGACAGGGGAAGGCAAAACATAAGATACTTGATAGGCTTGAACAAATGGCTGGCAGAGTTGGGTTTTGGAGTTGTAACAAGAGAAAAGGTGTTAAAAGCTACAGGGGATAGGAAGATGTGGAAGGCCTTGATTGTCATCATCCTAAAGGATCACGGCACATAGAAGAAGAATCTTAAAAATTTGCTTGGGGTGAAATGATTTAAAATAAATATGTCCGTGAATACTGGATAATCTCCCCACTGGATGAGAAAACTGGAGGCAGCAGGAATGTGGTTCTACAGACGGATACTGAGAATTCTGTGGATGGAGCGAATAAGCAATGAGGAAGCTAGCAATAAGAAAACTCGGAATTGGGGAGAACCAGCTGAAATTACATAATAAAGAAGAGTTGGAGAGATAGAAACGCACAAAGCACACCTACCTGACAAGCTTGTGTGAAGTGATGGCAGAAGGAGGCAGGAGCCTTAGCAAAAGAGGAAATATCTGCTAAGGACCACAAGGAAGAGTAATTTGTGGAGACTCGTGTCCTGAATCAGTGCAGCTAGCACATAAAAATCATAGAAATTTTCAAAGCCTCACCCAGAACTTGTTGTGCATGAATATGATTGAATAGCTATTTTTTTGTTGATTTTTGGTTAGTAAAACTTAAAAACTTTTTATTGGATTTTCCATTGCATCAGAATTGAAACAACGTAAGCCAGTCAACATGTTTCAGGTCAAGTATGAGCAGTAAATAGTCACATTGCTGTGTTTCTTTGAGCTTATATATATTTTAGAACATGTGCAGAATTTTTTTGTTTTTTGTTTATATATCCACTACAAATAGTACATTTGTTTCGACATTGAAACCACAATGTCTCATCAGGTGGTGTGGACAAGAATGGAAAATAAGGAAAGAGGCTTTCCATTCCTAAAATATAGTTTATAAATATTCACAGCTCTATATATTATATATCGAGCACTGTTTTAATGTTTTGGACGTTGTAAAAAATTTTTCTTCGTTCTGTACTCACTCAGATATATATATTTGAGATTTCACTCAGTCGATTAAAAACTTAATTGGGCGATTAAAGTTTATTGCTTTACTTGCCCACAGTCGATTAAAAATCTGGCAATGAAACGTGTCCCTTCAAATATAGAAAAAGGAAATCTGATTCCTTTTATAACCCAAAACTATGCCATTGAAGATTCTCAAGTTACTTAGAATGACTTACAATGACATTATTGAACCCTTTGGTCTTATGCATGGTGCCTGATTTACGTCAAAATCTCTGTTTAAACAAAAGACAGTGACATCCCGCATTCATCAAAGCAAGATCTGACATAGAATTTAGATTGACAAACTCCTGTCTCGCTTATATCGTCCCTGTCTGTGTAAACATTCGTTTAATTAACGCTTCCAGATTGGAGCCAAAATGTCTCTGTTGCCCAGATTAAAGATGCTTACAGATTTTTAGAAACTCATTTTGAAAAATATAATATTATATGCACCTGATGTTTGCATATGTATGAAACTCCAAGTTATGCCTTAATCATAGGATAATATGTATATTTATTTATATATACTAAATAGCTCTGTTATATTACATTGAGCACTGTTCTATTAACCCTCTAGGGCCATTCGTATCATATTTGATACAGTATTTCCCTATAAGGAAACATTTGGTATTCATTGACTGAGCAGTCAGTACTGCTTTCATTTGAAATTTATAAAATATTTTTCTTAAAAAAATTTTCAGGAAAATATTTCTTTCAAGGCTTGTTTTCATACTGTATCAAATATGATACGAATGGCCCTAGAGGGTTAATAATATAATATGATTAAGGCTTCTACTTGTCATAAAGTGGGGTTCAGTTCTATATTGTTATGAAGTAATAAACAGATCCCCCACTAATTACTACTTAACCCTCTTGGGCCATTCGTATCATATTTGATACAGTATTTCCCTATAAGGAAACATTTGGTATTCATTGACTGAGCAGTCAGTACTGCTTTCATTTGAAATTTATAAAATATTTTTCTTAAAAAAATTTTCAGGAAAATATTTCTTTCAAGGCTTGTTTTCATACTGTATCAAATATGATACGAATGGCCTACCTGTGTGCATACACAAATATATTTATTTACACACTCACACACACACATATATATGCAAAAGTATACTCAGTTATAATCTGAGATTAAGAAGATTAGAGGAAAACTTTTTTTTCTCGCCTATGTGATTTTTCCTGTGATGTCTTTTTATCAAGGCAAAAAGACAAAACAAATTTTATTTTAAGGAATGTATCTATAAACAAAACATTGGAAAAACGCTTAACTGGAAAAACGCTTACAAATTATCCATAAAATTAACAGAAATTTTAAGTTTTTTAAAAATCATTTATAGTTCATATTTCAAGAGAATTCTTTCATGTGTAGTGTAATGTTATGAGATGCTAAAATGATGGGAATTTAACCATTTTCTTTGGATTTTTTAATGTATGTTGGTTCGATAGAGTATTGTTTCTATAAGACAAGATGAGATTGGGAAAAAACCAGGGCATGAATTGATGTTTTGGTAGTATTAGATGGTGGTGCTCTTGAGAATTTTCCTTCTGAATAAATTGTTTTCTCTTTTTATGAGTGTGACATTTTTTAAGTCGAAATTGTGGTCGAATTTATTTCTGTGAATCACTAATGCATTCATTAAATTATTATACCAGTAGGGTATAAGGTTTTTTTTTTATTTCATTTAAATTTTTTTTCTCTTGCAGGAAGCATGAACGGGCTAAAAAAAAGAAACGCTATGCAGATGCTCGTTCTCAAGGAATTAGTCTTGGACCCTCAAGAAAAGCCCTTAAGTTGAATTCTATGAAGAATTCCAAGTGTCAGATTCGTGTTGCTGTTGACTGTTCGTTTGATAACCTAATGTCGGAAAAGGTAAAACATACCCACATGCATTGTCAAAGCTATGTTTTTGGTTAGGGTGTTTTTTGATGATAATTTATAGAAAAAAGAAGATAAAAAGGAGAAAAGGTAAAGGGGAGGAAAAAAGAAGAAAAAAATTAAAAGAAAAAACCGACCCTCTAAACTTAAAATTAAGATTGAACATACAACTTTATACAAAAAACTGATAAAACACAAATTCGCATTTACTTCCCAAAAAATACAAATTTAGATTTCTTGAAATAACTTCGCCTAAATACAATTATACTCCAAACTTGAATAAAAGGAAAAAGAAGAAAAAAGAGGAAAAGAAGGAGAAGAGAAAGAAAAGGAAGGAAGAAAGAGGAGAAGAGGGGTATATGTGTGTGTATATATATATATATATATATATATATATATATATATATATATTTTTTTACCGAAAAAATCTAAATTGGAAAGAAAAAACACCCCACCCCTATCACGTCTATGAAAACCTAGACACAGGATCAAAGTAAATACATGAATTAGGTCCACTAACAGCAGAAATCAACCAATTAAATGATAGCCAACCATAAAAATGACCACTCAACAGCGCTCTCTTAGAAATCCTAACCAAAAGATATACCCAACCAATAAAAAGATAAAACATACATTCCAACAGATAATACCATTAATCAACAATTTCACACTTACACACCAAATTCCTCAAAAGTCTAACGATCAAAACGAGACATTCACTTAATTACCAATAACCCCAACCAACCCCCACGACAACAACGAACCAAATATAAACAGAGAATGATTCCAAACCTTTATTTCCCCTGAAGAAGTGTTTAAATCCAAACACTGAAACAAACATATGATTGTAGGGAAGAGGACATATATAGAAGAAATTATGTACATGTTCTAAAACATAATTTATAATAAATATTCACTGCTCTATACATCATATATCGAGCACTGTTTTAAATTAATGTTTTGGACGGAAAAATTTTTTTCTTTTTTCTCTCCTCACTCGGATAGATATAGATATATATATATATATATATATAGCATAACGAAGATCTACGTATACTGTCTTAATATGTATAGGAAAAACTACTAAAAAGTTGTAAGTTTAAAAATGTTTTTTTTTGTTTGTTTTTTTGGGTTTTTTTTGACAGTATTTATTCATTTCTATTATTATATATATATATATATTTAATAATTCAGACGGGCCTCGGCCTTTCATCAGAAACAAATGATTTTAAAATTTAAACTAGAAGCGTTCGTCGAGAGATGTTTACATCACGTGATGTAGAAAGCGATAGAGTTTTTTAATATTTGTAAACGTAAACCTATCTCTAATAATATTTTTAAATGTTGTTTTAAAGAAAATTTTTTTAAGTGTATCTAAAAAATGTTTATTGAAATATTTATAAAGATTCAAAACGCTTAAGTCCCTATTTAACCCTAGCCTATATGTATTTAATTTTGAAATCCAGTATTTTTCTTACTTTCTTCGTGAGTATGTAGAACTAAAATCGGAATCTATCAGTAAACATTTGCAGTTTTCTAATGTGTGTCCCAGTTGATTGAAGTGTTCAGCTATGGGTGAATAAGGGTTGTTTTGGCGTATGCTTAGTTTATGATTATTGAAACGGAATCTAAAACTGTTTTCAGATTCACCAATATATCCACTATTTGGACATATTGAATATATATATATTTGTCACTTACCTAACTTATGTTTTATTCAGCAATTCCATTTTGTAGGTAAACATTTCTGTAATTCTTTAATCCACTTGTCAGCAGGTATCAGCAAATGTCAATTTTCTTGTTTTTGTTATTTTTATATTAAGTTATAAAAAACTAGCAGTATAGCCCGGCGTTGCTCGGGTGTAATGAAAGCTTTAAAACTAATACATGGTCCTGGAGCTCGGACTCAGCCTAAAGAATATTTGTATGAAGTTTGGTTTGAATTGGATAAAAATTGTGGATTTGTATAAAGGACATACAGACAGATAAACTGACACATACACACACAAACATCTTGCCTTTTATATATATATATATATATATATATATATATAATCGATTTTCTGCACTATTGTAAGAACTGCAACCTTGAAACTTCTGAATATCGTTTCTTATGTCTTTGTCTATGAGTGTATCAAATTTGATTAAAATCGGACCACTCCTTCTATAACCCGATTTTTTTGATTATCGATTTTTGATATTTATCGGTTGTACCTCGACACAAAACCTAGCTAAGAACACTCGCAGATGCTTATAGTACAACTGAGTAAATTTTCAAGAAAATTGGTTCAGCCGTTTTGGAGTCTATAGGTAATGGAAACACACACACACACACACACACAGACAAAGTTCCATTTATAAATAAGTTTAGATAATTTATTTGCCTTTTTATTTGTGTTAAGTTAAATTTTCTTATGTAAACTTATTTATAAATGGAACTTTGTGTGTCTGTGTCCGTTACCTATAGACTCCGAAACGGCTGAACTGATTTTCTTGAAAATTTACACAGTTGTACTATAAGCATCTGCGAGTGTTCTTAGCTAGGTTTTGTGTCGAGGTACACCCGATAAATATCAAATCGATAATATCGGCTTATAAGAAGGAGTGGTCCGATTTTAATCAAATTTGATACACTCATAGACAAAGACATAAGAAACAATACTCAGAAGTTTCAAGGTTGCAGTTCTTACAATAGTGAAGAAAATTTGATATCGATACCAGGAAATCAAAATTTGATTTACATCCATTCATTTTTCTTTCAGTCTACGGTTTCGCTTTAACTGGAAACAACTATTGCTTTTTAGTCTTTTGTACCAACGTCCAAATAGTCTGAGCTCCAGGACCATGGATTAGTTTTAAAGCTTTCATTACACCCGAGCAACACCGGGCTATACTGCTAGTATATATATATATATATATATATATATATATACTAGGTGCGATTGGTAAATTGTCGCAATTATTTTATTATTTCAAATATTCATTAGGCTGAGTCTGAGCTACAGGACCATGGATTAGTTTTAAAGCTTTCATTACACCCGAGCAACGCCGGGCTATACTGCTCATGCGTATATATATGTATATATATATATATATATATACTAGGTGCGATTGGTAAATTGTCGCAATTATTTTATTATTTCAAATATTCTTTAGGTTGAGTCTGACCTACAGGACCATGGATTAGTTTTAAAGCTTTCATTACACCCGAGCAACGCCAGGCTATACTGCTAGTATTTGTATGTGTGCATGTGTTGGATGTTGCAGTTAATTCTTCTTTTCACAATTTTCTCTCATTATTCCTTTTCTTCATCCTTTGGCTTTGAGTGTCAAAAGATAATGTAACATTGTTATTTCTGGTATCAGACACAACTTAGGCTAATGTTCACAAATATTCTGGGATTCTGACTATTGGCTAATAACTTCCCAATATCATTCATATGCAAATTGTCAGCGCCACCTACTGGAAGTAGAATGTCCTCTCTCAACAGCCAACTGTGGAACAGGACACAACTCCTGGTCCTTAAAGCACCACGCACAGCCAACTCTGAGTCTCTTATTGGGTTGACCCAATTCTCTGGTAAACTGCATCCAGCAGCAAGGCCACTGATTGGGAGGTTATGAAACCACTCTTAAGTATTGTTGTTCCCAGGTCCACCCTAACCCGGAGTGGTAGCACCTGTTAGGGTCCTTGCTATGGACAAACTGGGGTCAAAACACTATGAAAGTATAGAAATAAACTTTTATACAAATATATACATAAAATAGACTTCTATAGAAAATATGTTTTTGAAAGAAAAATATTACCAACAATACAATTTTGAAGTACAACAATTATTACCATAGCACATTTTTGAAGGAAAAAAAATTATTACCAACAATACATTTTTAAATACAAAACTAGAAGACATTTTCAGTTTTCTGAAATTAATAAAAAATAAAAATTTTCATCAAAATCTGACTAAATCAACCTTCTCACTATAACCGAACATTAAAAAAATATCTTAAAACCCCATCTTTTTGGCATTAAATAACCCGCATTTAATATGCTGTTAAACTAAACTCAAACTAAATTCTGTTACTGGGGCACTACATATTCCTGATAAAATGGGTCTCATTGGGTAATGTATTTTTGGTAATTTGTCACAATTTGTATTTATTTCTGAGATGAGTAATTTTCAATAATCTTGAAATTATTTCAAACTTTTTTCTCATCTTGGTTGATATAGGTGTTAATAATAGACACAATGTTTCGCAATAATCCACAAGATAATCCACATCAGCCAATCCATGGACACCTGATGATAACCAGAGGGTACTTGTCAAAAAGTTGTGTCTATTATAACACCTATATCAGCCAAGATGAGGACAAAAATTTGAAATAATTCTAAGATTATTGATTTGTGTATATTTTAAAGTATCAATAAAATTGGACAAATTGTGATGCATTTTCATTATTCTGACTTGATTTAAAATTAAAATAATCTTGGGGAATCCCTATTTTAATATCCATTTTGTAGACCATCTGAGAAAATATTTTTACAGGCCTACAGTATTGAAACTATTTGGAATGAAGCCAAAACTATTTTATCTGCATAGAAAATTATAGAAATGTGAACTTTTTTATGTTACTTACAAATTTCACTTTTAGCTTACTTTAAGTGCAAAATTAAAAAAAAAAACCGAAATCAAAACAACAAATATCTTCAGTGTGATTTTTTTTTCTTACTATGATAATGATTTGTGTATATTTTAGAGAATCAAAAGATTAACATGGATAAATTGTGTTTAAAATCATCTAGTGCAGTGGTTCCCAAACTTTTGATGTTGTTTCCCCCTACATAGAGTTTAGTTACCCATATTTCCTCCTTCATGATAAAAAGAGTAGTAAAAACACACTAATTTTACTAATTTACTTTAGAAATGTACCAATATACCAATATAGGATGTGCATTGTGGTGCAGTGGATATCGGCTTGGAACGAGAAATCTGGGAGCTGAGTTCGAATTCCAGCTGAATTCATTGCATTCACTTATGCGCAAATACCCTTGGGAAAGGTATTAATCTGCCTATTCCTTCCAGTTATGGATTAAATAACAGGACAGATTGGGTTCTATAGCCTTGGTCGGCAACCAGTCTACCGCAGAAAGCAATGGCAACCTACTGCGGGATAATCTTCTGCTCAGTCAGTCATGTCTCTTTCGAGACATGATCACCCAAGCGTGTATCACGTATAGCACTTAACTAACTGACTGACCAATATACCAAACCTGTTTAACACAGTACTGTCCATCTACAATAACCAAACTCTCTCACAGACACAAGAAAATTTGTCTAAGAATTTTTTTTAAACCGTGTAGTTATTTCCCTCCCAGTGAGAAATTTCCCCTAGTTTGGGAAACATTGATCTAGTGCAATGTTAATTTTAATGTCCATGGTTTAGTTTCCTTGGTTAGTTAAAACATTTGTAGACCTACCCAAAAAAAGCATTTTTAAGATCCTATACCATTTTTAAACTATTTGGGAAAAAGAACTGTTTATTTGCATAGAAAATTATAGGGGTACGAACAATGCTGTTCAATTACCTTAATTCCTTTTTAATGCAACAAGCCTTCAAAAGGGCATTTTTATGTATAAAATGTTAACCTGACTACAATATGAATATAATTTCTTTTTTGTAGGATGTGATGAAATTGGTGAAGCAGTTGCAGTCGTGCTATTCTGTTAACAGACGTGTAGAGAATCCACTTCAAGTAAGATTTTTTTTGTTCACTCTTCCCTGAAATTAGTCATGCCATATTTATTACCTTCAATAGGAATAGATAGGTTCCCTTATCATCCAGTTCACACTCTTCTCTGGCCTGGAATATCGTTCACTAATTATTGATTAATTTTCTTTTTCTCTCCCAATACTAGGTAGGTTCCTTTATCATCCAGTTCACACTCTTCTCTGGCCTGGAATATCGTTCACTTGTTAGGTTGGATTAATTTTGTTCTCTTTTCTCTCCCAATAATTCTTGAGGTAGGTTCCCTTATCATCCAGTTCACACTCTTCTCTGGCCTGGAATATAAGTTCACTAATTATTGATTAATTTTTTTTTCTCTCCCAATACTAGGATAGGTTCCCTTATCATCCAGTTCACACTCTTCTCTGGCCTGGAATATAGTTCACTAATTATTGATTAATTTTCTTTTTCTCTCCCAATACTAGGTAGGTTCCCTTATCATCCAGTTCACACTCTTCTCTGGCCTGGAATATCGTTCACTAATTATTGATTAATTTTCTTTTTCTCTCCCAATACTAGGTAGGTTCCCTTATCATCCAGTTCACACTCTTCTCTGGCCTGGAATATAATTCACTAATTATTGATTATTTTTTTTTTCTCTCCCAATACTAGGTAGGTTCCCTTATCATCCAGTTCACACTCTTCTCTGGCCTGGAATATCGTTCACTAATTATTGATTAATTTTCTTTTTCTCTCCCAATACTAGGTAGGTTCCCTTATCATCCAGTTCACACTCTTCTCTGGCCTGGAATATAGTTCACTAATTATTGATTATTTTTTTTTTCTCTCCCAATACTAGATAGGTTCCCTTATCATCCAGTTCACACTCTTTTCTGGCCTGGAATATCGTTCACTAATTATTGATTAATTTTCTTTTTCTCTCCCAATACTAGATAGGTTCCTATATCATCCGGTTGACTCCCCCCCCCTCCGTGGCCTGATATATAATTACTTTTCTCCGCCTATGCTATCCAATTCACACTCCCTCACCCTGGCCTGAAATATCATTCACAAATTATTTATTCATTTATTTTTTTTCTCTCCCAATACTAGATAGGTTACCCTATCATCCATTTTATATTCTCCCCACCCGACCTGAAATATCATCCAATAATTATTTATTCATTTTTTTTTCTTTTCTCTCCAAATATTAGGTAGGCTGTGACACTATCTCCCACAGGGATACTTTCTTTTGTTTAGTTTACTACAGCAGAGAGAGAGGAATTAATATTAATAGTATTATTGGTTGTGCTTTATTGTAATTCGCGATGTGAGCTTATGTAAAAAAATTATTTTAATACTATCGTATACTTGTAAAATACAGGGAATAGAAAAATTAGCTATTTTAATACTATCATGTACTTGTAAAATAAGTTAGCTGACAATTTGAGGGAAGGAGAGAAATATAATTTTCTTTGTTTTTCATATATGATACACTTTATTTTGGACCAGGTGGAAATTTGACGAAATGGTCGCAGTCATAATAAAATGTCAGGATTATTTGATGAGGTCAAGTAAGGTTAGATCCCTTAACAGATATTCCCTGAGAACAGAAATTGTGAGAATTTAAATATTCTCAGTTTCAGGATTATACCTCATTTGTCAAGCCACAAATCGTGTGGGTGGAAACGATCTCATTGGTCAAAAGTGTTGAATTGGCCAAATCCCCCGAGAGGATTGGGGATGGTTATAAAAATCTGAACTCAGTGAGAAAAATCAGTTGAGTGGCTATGAGTAGCTGTGAGAAGCTGTGAGTTGGACTTAGTTATTCAGTTGAGTAGCTATCAGTCAAAATGTAACGACTGTGGAAAAGGTTCTGAACTGGGGAGCCATGACCCATGATTGGTTGCCTACCATAGAACTTATGGCTAAAGAGTTAATTTGGAATAACGCGCCTTTGATATGAATCCTGAAAGAATGTTATTGTTTTTTTTTTTAAATCACGGGAGAATCAAAAATTCTGATTCCTCGTTTGCTCTACTTCGGTAAACTCTGTTAAACGCCCTTATTTTCAAAGTTACATAGAAAATTGACAGCCTTGATTATAGAGAATGTGTGAAAAGACTTTAATGAAAATTTAATGAATACGTGAAAAGACTTTAGTGAAAATTTGAAGAGCTCTGTTTACTTTAACAAAATTTAGAAAAGACATTTTTATTTAAGGATTGAAAGCTCTGATATTTTTAAATGAACTCTCTCTCTTCATTGTAAGCCGGCATTCTGACAACTGTATTATCTGCTCCTGTGAAAAAAAAAAACTTTTTTTTTATATAAAGACATTCTTTGTAACCCTCCAGGCACATTCTACCTAATTCTTTATTTTATTAACTTTTTTTTTGGTGCCATATTTATTTTTTTAACCACAAGTGTACACCAGTGTCTGGACTGTCTTTGGGTGGAAAGGTGACTACTAAAATTGCATGACGCGACCTCTGGGATCAATTCACGATGTGCGACAGTGGCGTGTTGTTGCAATAGACATCTTGAAAACCAGCTTTTGTGATGACATCGTTGGACAAGATCGTAACAACCAGCAACATCAACTGAACCAACCGGCAGCCAGGTGGCAGTGTCACAATTGGTGCCGTCATGATCGTCAACGAGGACAACGTCACAATTAACAAGCGAGCCCCGGCCAAACATGTTACAAGGCAACTCTATCATCCAGTTAACACCCCCACCCCTGCCTGAAATATCATTCACTATATATTTATTTATTCATTTTTTTTCTGTCCCAGTTTACCATATCATCCAGTTTGCATTCTCCCTTCCTTCTGGTCTGAAATATCATTCCCTAATTATTTATTCATTTATTTGTTTTTCCTTCTCAATACTAGATTGGTTTCTCTATTGTCCAGTTTACACTCCTCCCCAGGCTGAAATTTATTATTTATTTTTTCTTCTTTCCCAATGGTAGATATGTTTGCCTATTGCCCAGTTCACACTCTTTCCTGGTCGTTTGAACAGGAGTAATGATTTATCTGTTGTTCTGTTTAGGAAGTATTAGGTTTCTAGTTCCTTTTAAAGTCTTCTTATTCTCTTTCACTTCCAACAGCTCCTTGCATCTTAGAAGCATTATTGCTTTGCTTGGGGTGAATTGATTAATAAAAACAAATTTTAAAAAATGAAAAAAAAGTTTGTTTTATCACAAGCAACTTCAACAAAATACTGAGAAATTTCTTTCCGTCATTTGGCTGGTTTTTATTTGAGAAAGAAAATACTGACTGAAAAATATCTTAATGAAGAAAAATAGAAAAATGGGGAAAAAAACGGATTTTTTTTTTTTTTAGGATGAGAAGTTATCACTATTTATATTTGGACTATTATCCTTATCTTTGTTGTTGTTATCACTGAATTTCTGAGAATTGTTGTTATTTACACGATTTATATTCGAACTATTGTCCTCATCTTTGTTGTCATAACGTTTCAGTCATTAAGCTCTTAATTTGCTACAGTAAATTAGTCTATTGGTAAATGCGTTGGTTTGTAAATTTGGTGACATTGTGGTTGTGAGTTCAATCCCTAAATCAGAGAGTGTGAACTTGAACTCAGTGGAAACGGGCAAAATAAGATAAAATTAATCGTATAAATAAAAATAAAAATGAGAACAGTCTACCCTCAAAGATTAAATAAAGGGTTCAGTTTACCCAGAGGAGGCACAACGACCGAAACTTTATTATAATTTTAAATAATATGTTATATATTAATATTATTATAATAACCAAGAATTTTCCAACAATAAGCTGTATGTGTATAATAAAATTATGAACATAAAATGAAACTTTCTCACAGAATCCCTAGTGACCCCTTGCAAAAGCCTAGTGTCCTGAGGAACACATGTTGAGAAAAACTGATGTAGACATTTACAACATGAAATGTCAAGGCCAAGTTGAAAACTGTATCCTGTAAATTAAACATGGAACTATATAGGATTAAAGGAATCAACCCGGACAACCCCATTAAAAATTTAATAAAAGAACATATACAATCCCATTAAAAATTATAGATAAATTCAATATATTTAAGTAATACCAATAAAAATTTTAACATGTGTTGTCTGCTACAAAATTTGAAAGCTCACTCTAGAAAATGACTAACAATATTTTCCCTAAAATTAGATGGTGAACTAATAACTTAGAGAGATTTGAGTTAAAGGGAGATAACTACATCCAGAAGTGGCATTGCACATGGAATGAGAATGATATACTCCAATAATCAAAGTAAAGGGCTCAGTTATGACAATAATGATGAGGACAACAGTTTGAACAATGTAAATACTACCTAATCTCAGAAGTATTGACAAATACTAAAAATAGATATTTAAAAATTGGGAAAAATATTTATAACCAATAAACTTCTGATTTTAGTAAATCTAACTTTTTGCTTTGAAAAACAAAAAAACTCCAACAGTCATGGCCTTTGTCTTATGAATATCATCAATAAATTCACAAAAGTAGTTTTCAATTTTTTGGTAAAATTTTTGCCAGGGTTGTGTGGAAATTGATGACTCACAACTTTTTGTATAACTGATGACTCACATCGTTTGAATTATTGAGTAACTTCTTACAAATAGCCTCACCATCTTAAAGTAAATTATACAACACAAAAACATTCAGAGATAATTAAACAAGTGAAGGTCTTGGGTATGACGATAAACTGCATCCGGCAGCAAGGCCTCTGATTGGGAGCTTATGAGGAGCATGGAACCACCTCTTAATTGCTGTTATTCCCAGGTCCACTCTGACCCGGAGTGGTAGCACCTGTTAGGGTCCCAGCTATGGTCAAATACTTAACCTCCAAACTGGGGTTAAAACACTATGAATATATAAAAATAGACTTTTATAGAAAAATATACATTTTTGAAGGAAAAATTTTTCTTAGCAAAACATTTTTAAATACAAAACTAGAAGACATTTTCTGTTTTCTAAAATAAAAAAGAATAAAAACAAATTTTCATTAAAATCTGACTAAATCAGCCTTTTCACTATAACCAAACATTAAAAATAACAACCTTAAAATCTCACCTTTTTGGCATTAAATAACCCACAGAAGTTGATATGCTGTTCAACAAAACACAAAACTCAAAAAAAAAAAAAGTGAATATTAGTAGTAGTAGCAATACAGCTTTCATTTGCTCACTGCTGTCTGCCTGAAAATTACACTCATGCATAAAATAAATACATGACACTCAATTAGTAGTTGCATTCAGTTTTTTAATCATATCATAGGTAATTATTTTTGTTGTGTTGTAAAAAACAAAAAAAAAGTATTTTTGTGGAACTTAGTTGGCAAGAAACTTTGTAACTCATTTTTTTTCAATTTGAAAGAAAAACTACTCAATAATAAATTTATTTAAATTTGTTGAGCTGTGTTTGAAGATTATTTCTTGTCTTTGTTTTTCCTAAATTTTTCCTCTACAGATATAATGGAGATTATCACTGACCATGTGAACAAGAACCAACAGTCAAGTCCCATTTTTGTCATTGGGAATTTATTCTCGGATCAAAGAAGTCAACCTAAATGATAACAAATTTAGTATAGGAGATAATTGAACTTAGAATTTTTTCACACAATACCACAAGTTGCTACAAATCAAACCACTAACAGCTTACGGCCATATCACGTTGAATACACCGGTTCTCGCTCGATCACCGAAGTTAAGTAACATTGAGCCTGGTCAGTATTTAGATGGATATCCACTTGAGAATACCAGGTACTGTAAGCGTATAGTGACGGATGTTCGTTGTGGTGCAGTGGATATCGGCTCGGAAAGAGAAATCATTGAGCCGAGTTCGAATTCCAGTTGAATATCCTGCATTCACTTGAGCACTGGTACCCTTGGGAAAGGTATTAATCTGTCCCTTACCTCCAGTTATGGGTTAAATAACAAGGGCAGGACTTGGGGACCTTGTCCTTTAAAAACAAATCCCAGTGAATCTTGATACTCGAAAAAGAAAAATGTATTACTAGATAAAAAACTTATATAAAAAAACAACAATAAATTGTTGAAAGAAAAGGGTATTACCAGCAATAAACAAATAAAAGTTTAGTTGGCAATAAATGACCTGCTGAGGTTGATTTACCATAAAAACAAAACAACCAACCAAACCACTAACCTAAAAATTTGAGTTATGTTCTTAAATAATCTTGTTGGATTTAGACCCTCAAATAGATGACATCTATGATCATCCAGAAATATCTAAACTGCCAATTAAATATTTAATTTTTAAATATAAAATTCAATATATTAATTCATTATTCTTCAAAATTTTCTCTAACATTGTTAACATTACAATAGGCTTTCAGATTGGTATTTACAAGAAATCAAAAATAAGTGTTTATAAGGTTTTATTTGGCTTCACTTCACTGTGAAAACATTCATAGTTGAGCAGTCTACGATGCATTAGATCAATTGATGGTTTCTATGTTGTTAGGATCGCAGATTTGAATCCTACCAAATGTAACAAAATTTCTCAAAAATACTTAAGCCAATAGAGTTATATATACAAATATACTGTTTAATTAAAAACAGAATATCTACTCAAATATTAGTATCAATTAAAAATAATGTTCAAACAAATAAATACAAAATAATTTCCAAAATGGCTTAAAACAAAAGGTAAGAGAGTTTGCTGCTCATGAAAGGGATATATGGTGGCATACTTTTAAAAGAATATGAAGAAAGATAGTTTAAAAAACTTTCTTGGATTGTTGGAAGAAATTTTTTTGAAGTGTTATGTGTTTGGTTAGAAGCTGATGATATAACTGACACAGGCGAAAACTTTAACATTGGACGCAGGAATAGTGTAAATGTTTGTTTACATACATTTTTGGTCTTAGATAGGCTTAACTGGAGTAGATAGACTAAACTATCGCCCGGTTCACACTCCACCCACGTCTATTAAACAGGTGAAGAGGCTCATTCCTTGTTCCCTGTTTAGGATGTGGTTTCCGGCTTTCTCTTTTCCAATCTTTTCACTCCTGCATAGCCCCCCAGTGCATTAGTGGCGTTACCGCTTTGCTCGGGGGGTGATGTGATTAAAAAAAAAAACCTTTCACATAACTTCAGACACTCTTATTTTATTAATTTAAGTTCTCTCATTTTATATCAAAAGAAATTTCACACAGGCTTGTGATTTTTTTTTTTTCTTCTTGACTTGGTGGATAATTTCTGTGAAGATAAGGTTTTCATTGTTCTAAAAACATTTTCTTATAAGCTCACAAATTTATTTCTGTCTTTTCCATCAGTCCTCTTATTTTGATGAGAGTGGATAAAGGGAGTTATATTGCACTTGCTACAGATTTCTTGATAAATAACCAAACTATTGAAAACAGGTTTTTTTGTTGTTGTTGTTGTTGTTTTTTTTGGTTTTTTTTTTCTTTTTTTCTCAGTGTGGCATTAATTTTGCATTTTTGTTTCCCCAGGGAACATACAGCAAGTCTTTTTTATAGTTTCTGCATACACCAGTGTGAATAATAATAATAATAATAAAGCACAATATGGGGTTAAGTGTCTGCTCAGTGAAAAGCCGAGATAGGAACCTGTTAAGCGACAATTTATTTTTTTTTTATATATTTAATCTTATCAAAAATATTTTAAAAAAAGTTCATTTCAATAACAATTGTCAGATGATTAGTTGCAGTTTTTGCACTAAGTTTTCTAATTTTAAATTTTGCTTCCTGTTTTAAATTCATTTTTTATTTTTAAATGATTTCTTTGCTAACAAATGGACAGCAAAGTCATATTCAGATTAATAAATGAAAGTGTTATTGTTTTATTTCTTTTCCCCTTACTGAAAGTAATTGTTAGTCAAATGTTTACTTGTATTTATTTTACTAGATTAAGCCATTGAAAAAGTTTATTTCTTATGCCTAAAAAATAGTATTCATTTTTTCAGTTTTATGTCTGTGGCATTAGTGGTCAAACCAAAGAGAGGCTGGACAGTATTGGAGATTGTAAGAATTGGGATGTAAGTGCACTATTTAATTTTTAATTTTGGAAAGAAAATTAAGATTTTGAAATACAGTAAACCAAATTTAAACTGACGCCCTTTTTTTTTCCAATTCAGGGATGCCCTACTTTACGTAAGTAATTTGTTTCAGCAGAGGTGACTTTAGTTGAAAAACGACTTAAGTTAAATTTACTTGTCTCTGAATTTACTTGTCAGTAGGCTAAACCATAAATAACCATTCTCCGTTTCATATTTTATTTATGCATTTTTAATAATATATGGTCAATAAATCTATTTTAAGCTTACAAACAAATAAATTTTAGTTTTTTAATATAGTACTGAAAAAAAGTGATCTAAATTTACGAATACATGTACATACATACTTGTAAATGTAGATGTTTACAATTTTGCGATTTTTACAGTACATCGTAGACTCTTTATTTGTGAATGTGGTTTTTTCTAAGACATTACAAAATAAAATGATTTTGTTAGGTTAAATAACAAATACAGATATTAAAATTATTTTGTAGTAATATGTATTTTGCTGCCACATCTGATCGAGTGCCCCTGCTATTCACCTTGGGGTTCTTGACAAAATCCAATGGAGAATCTGTCATGTGATTAATACCGACTTGGCAGCTTGGCTGCAGACACTCTCTCACTGATAAATACTTTCACAGCTTCTGCTCCAATGAATTTAGATCACTGGTGCCCTCTAGGTATGAATTTACATGAGCTACTAGATTAGCAACTAGGTCCCACCCATTTACAGTGAAATCGATAAAATGTAACTACAATTTCTACTCTAACAGCTTCTTTTCATGCACCTACCCCCTGTGGAATTCTTTTCCATATACTTGCTTCCTCGACAGCTACAATCTCCAGGAATTTAAATGTAAGGTCAATAGACATCTTCTATCACACTAACTTGCGTCGATTCCCACAAGCTCTTTTTCTATCTACTCCACCCCCATCCTCGGTATCCTTATCCGTCTATTACCCTCCTCCTGACATTTCCTATAACTAACCCCTCTTTCTCATCACTTTCCCCTATGTAACCCCCCTGCACAACAGTGGCCATAGAATGCCTTGCTTGGAGTGAGATGATTTTAAAAAATATATATATATATATATATATATACTTATATTCTTATTGTACAGAAACATGGTTTATGTGCTTTGCTAGTGATATTACAACTTCAATATTTTTGGCGGACAGACGTGAAGTCAACATAAAATAACTTTTATATTTCCATATATTTTTTTGACAAACATTGGGAACGACTTAACACGAGGTATATCTGTGTATTATAACCATTTTAAGTTTTTATTTTCTTGATCTCATATAAAAACCTGGAAATTTTCCAACTAAGATGTTGAATTTTAAAATTTATCTAAACTTATTTATAAATGGAACTTTGTCTGTGTGTCTGTTACCTATAGACTCCGAAATGGCTGAACCAATTTTCTTGAAAATTTATGCAGTTGTACTATAAGCGTCTGCGAGTGTTCTTAGCTAGGTTTTATGTCGAGGTACCCCCCAATAAATATCGATAATCGAAAAAATCGGGTTATAGAAGGAGTGGTCCGATTTTAATACACTCATAGACAAAGACATAAGAAACGATATTCAGAAGTTTCAAGGTTGCAGTTCTTACAATAGTGCAAAAAATCGATTATATATATATAAAGCAAGATGTTTGTGTGTGTGTGTGTGTGTGTCTGTTTATCTGCCTGTATGTCTGTATTTTTCTCAGCCCTTTTATATTAATTTTTGCTTCCGGTTTGGTTCTAAGTAGGTATAATTGTAGTTCTTAGTCTCAGCCATGATACCATTTACTCAGAGGACTTATTTAGCCTTCAAAATTCAGTTTACGATGAAAAAAATATTTGATATCGATACCAGGAAATCAAAATTTGACTTACATCCATTCAGTTCTTTTTTAAGTCTGTTTTCGCTTTAACTGGAAATTACTATTGCTTTTTAGTCTTTCGTGCTAATATCCAAAGAGTCTGAGCTACTATACTGCTAGTAGTTTATAATTATAGTTTGAAATATGAACAAAAAGGTGTCAGTTTAAACTGATACCAGGAGGATATAGGTTAAAGTTCCTATTTTCATGATCTCAGATAGAAACTTGGAAATATTCCAACATATTTCAATGAAATGATCGCTTTTCAGATTTATAATTTTTACTTGAAGTACCCATGAAGATTTCACAGGTTTTCCTTATTTGAATTTTCTGAGGAATCATCGTTCTCAAGTTGATGATTGCATAACTCACAATAATCTTATTCAAACTATAAAATAGCCATAGAAATTCCCCTATTGCATCATTTCTCAACTGATGCATCCAGGCATACTAATGCACCTTGAAAGGTAGCCAGGTGCATCCCAAATTTACAAAAGAGTAATTTATGTATTATTTTCATATTTAAAATCTATTTTTAAAAAGATAGTGAAACCATGCACATGGCTACCCTGTCTAAACAAGTTTTAGTCATTTGATATTTTAAAATGGATGCTAAATTCTTTCTACTTTAAAAAGGAGTAGATAATTCCTTTTAACTTATTCAAGGCATAATATATAGTAGTAGGCCTCAATCGGTCAGGATTGACCATGGGTAGCATCCTCATTGTCTGCTTGGCTGGAGCATCAGCGTCTGTTACTGTAAGAGCCAATGCAGGAGTGAGAGTCTCTGTTGCAGAGGCTGAATTTATATTTTGTTTCCGATCTGTCTAAGCTGTCACTTTGCTCTTTGCAAACCGGCCTCTCCATGGCAATTTGTGTCAGTTGCTCTGCCCATGATTTGAGTTGTTCGGCCAGGGTTATTCTCCATTTAGACCAGTTGACTGCTGCACTCTCCCATGACTTCGTGTTGATGTCCAGTCTTCAGGTTGCATTTTATGATGTCATGATATCACAGCTGTGGCCGCTCGTTGGGTCTTCTTCCAGAAGCCAGCTCTCCATACAGTAGGTCTTTTGGAATTCGACCATCTGGCATATGATGAACATGGCCTAGCTAGCAGAATCTGCACTGTTTAAGGAGTATAAACATGATAGGCTGACCCATGTGAGACAGGAACTCAGTGTCGGACACCTAGTCTTGCCATGAGGTTCCCAATATGCATCAGGTACTTCTCATGTGTAAGGTGTTCAGACGCCTCTCTTGCCTGGTGTACATAGTCCATGTCTCACTGCCGTATAGCAGTGTGCTGATGACACAGGTGTTGTATACCACCATCTTTGTCATCACTGTCAGTTTGGAGTTGGTCCAAGCACGTGTTGTGAGGTGCACAAGGGCTGTGTCTCCCTTTCCAATTCTCTTGTCGAGCTCTATGTCCAGAGACAGGTTGTCAGTGATGGTAGAGCCAAGGTAGATAAACTGATGGACAGCATCCAACTCATAGTCATTGATAGTGATGACTGGTGGTGCTGCAGTATCTTGACCCAGGACGTTTTTTTTTTTTTTAGCTAATGGTCAGCCCAAAGTTTCTGGAGCCCTGAGAGAAATGATCCATCAGTTATTGAAGTTCACACTGGGTGTAGTATGCTAATGCTGTATCATCAGCAAATAACATGTCTCTGATTAGGACTTTTTGTACTTTGGTCCTGGCTCTGAGATGGACAAGATTGAAAAGCCTGTCATCTGATCTCGTATGCAGGTAAATCCCTTCCCACAATGTACTGAATGTGTGTTTCAGAAGTAGTGTGAGGAAGATTCTGAAGAGAGTAGGAGTGAAAGCCACACTGCAGCTCTGGGTAAACATGTTCGGCAAGTTTCTGCAGACGGAACAAGATGACCTGAGCAAAGACTTTGTCCACAATGCAGAATAGGGAGATGTCTCTGTAATTGTTGCAGTTGCTTCACTTGCCTTTGTTCTTCTAGAGAGTGAGTATCATGGCATCCTTCATGTCCTTAGTACAGCATAGTCATGTCCTTTCTTTCCAGGACTGGCAGAGGATTTTTGTGCAGAAAAAGCAGTATGATAATCTTGCAGTGCTTGATAAGATCAAGGAGAATTCCATCATTGTCTGGAGCTTTCCCTGTGGCCAAGCTGTTGATAGTTCTTAAAATGTCTATGAAAATTTGTCATTTCTGGTCAGCTATCAACACTTCGTCAAACATTCGATCTGATAAACACGATCAATCGTTAATAATTCGTTGTATATTACTTTTTTATGCTATAAATAAGTAATATTTGTTTCAAATCAGATAAATTAAACTTTCAATTTTCAAATTTTACTAAAATAAAATGTCAAATCTTTTGAAATATTTTTCAAAATCAATAATTTGTGTTTGTTTACAAATTTTTTAATTTTAAGAAATGGCCGCTTTTAAGAAAATTTTAAGAAATTGAAATTAAATGTGACATTCAAATCTATATGAAATACACCAGAATTTTTTAATTAATGGAAATAATAAATTTAATCATTAAGCTTTTAATTAAATTTAAGATGAAATCTTTAAGAATGTTTTTTATTTTAAAAATTTCATTTTAAAATTAGGTATCAAAAATTTTTGCCGAAAAAGTGGAGGTACCCAAAAGGACATCTATCGCCCTGTTCACACTCGATCCACATCTATTGAACAGGTTAAGAGGCTCATCCCTTGTTCCCTGTTTAGGATGTGGTTTCCGGCTTTCTCTTTTCAAATCTTTTCACTATTATGTAGCCCCCTGCACATCAGTGGCGTTACCACCTTGCTCAGGGTGACATGATTAAAAAAAAAAAAACCTTGCTGAGTTCCTCTATTGTCAGCTCAATGTAAGTCTTTTCCACAGCAGGCAGACACTTAATGGTGTCAAGGGCTACAGTCATCCACACTATTCTGTTGAGAGTAGAAGTTGGAATAGTGTCCCATGCATCTCTCCATTCGTTGTCTTTTATCTGTGATGATTACCCCAGTGGAGGATTTGAGAGGAGCTGTCTTGTTCTACACTGGTCCCATTGCTGTCTTGATGCCATCATACATTCCTCTGATATTCCCTGTGATTGCTGCTGTCTGAATATTTTTACTGAGCTCTGTTCAGTACTCGTTAGTGCAGCATCTGGCCATCTGTTGAGCTTTACTCCTAGCAGCCCGAAGGATCTGTAGGTTTCTTTTGTTGGGTGACTGTTTTTAATCCGCTAGAGTGGCACGCTTGGCCTTAATGACAGGAGTCATCTCGGTTGTCATTGACTCAAACCAGTCAAGTGACTTCGAGGACTTTCTCCCAAAGGTGGTCAAGGCAGTGCAAGTGCATGTTGTCCCATAAAGTAGCCCACTTCTCTGTGGTAGTGTTTTCAATTCATGAGGCTTTCAGTTCATTCTCAAATCTCACAGCAAGCTGCTCCACAAGGTTTAGTTGTCTAACCTTGTTGACATCAATGCAAGGATTCTCTTGCTTCTTGCCATGATGTAACCTTTTTGCTGGGGCTTAAACTTGCTGCATACTAGGGAGTGATCTTTGTCACAGTCCATGATGGGATAAGAGCGAGTTTGAAGAATGTTTTTAATAGTTGTTCCTTTAAGAAAGATTAAATCCATCTAGTGCCAGTGCCCTGAGCGTGGGTGTCACCAAGAGACTTCGTGTTGAGGCTTGGTCTTGAAGAAGTTGGTTATGCACGGGTTGTGTTATATGCAAAGCTCAAGTAGTCTCTGGCCATTGTTGCTCATATTGCCAACACCAAACTGTCCAAGGCACAAGAGCCACAAGTCACGATCGGCACCCACTCTGGCACTGAAGTCACCCAAGAGAACAAGCTCTTCTTTGTTTGGGATGCTGCTGATGATGGCTTGTTGTAGAACTCATTCTTGGAGTCCAATGTGGCAGAGAGTGTCGGGGCAAACATGCTGACAAGGGTAACGGAATCTGCTGTGATGTTGAGGCGAAGAGTGAGAAGTCACACAGAACCATTACTACCTGGTTCAACCATATTCAGGAGGCTGTTCTTAACTGTGAAGCCCACCCTGTGTTGGCAAGGTTTGTTGAAGCTCTTTACCTGCCAGAAGAATGTGTAGTCTTTCTTCTTCAGTGATCCAGAGTCTTCCAGATGCGTTTCCTGCAGTGTAGCATTGTCCACATGAAGCCTCTTGAGCTTATCATTGATAACTGCAGTTTTCCTGGAGTCACTGATATCCTGAAGATCTTCAGATAGGCTGGTCAGCATTGGACGTTCCTACAGCCCAGTTTTAGAGCTGGTTTCCTTTGAGATTTTTTTTTTTACCTGGTGCAAATGTTATGGTCCACTTATCAGATGTCTCCTAATCTCCATGCACCCAATGAAGAAGAAAGACTAGCGGACACCACCTGACTGCCTGTGGGCTGCCCAGCTTGAGGTGGGTGGTAAATGTCCAGTGAGATTAGAGAATCCCTCTTACCAACAAGAACGACCCCTGGCGCTGATGCCCTACACCAATTGAGTGGCAGCTTATAATCGGTAACTGTCATTCCCTGTGTTGTGTCAATGCCAAGAGTGAAGCTGGCGTATCCTCTCTGGGTTTAGTGTTTTGGTGCAGTATAGTTGGACACAAGCCTGAGCAATGTGATATGGAGGACAGGCTGTTGCCCATGGGACACATCTCTGCTCTCCACGTCACTGATTAGACCAAAGGAACAACAGGGTCATTACAATTTTGGACCAGTGCTGTTGCAGAATCTACCAGACTTAGTAGATAACAGCAAACTACCTTAGGGACACCAACTTCAGATTTTACCTTGAGGTTTGCTCCTGAAGCCTTTTTCAATGGCTTGATATGGGTGCAAGACAGCAGAGGTATGAAATGAAGGTTTTCCTTCTCCTAGGTGAACTGCCTTTCCAGGCTTACAAGCTCCACCTTCCCAAAGTAAATGGTTATGAGGCACCAGTGACCCGCCTTTCACTCCTTCTCCTGTCAGTAAAAGTAGTTCTGCAACTAGCACGCTAGAGGTTGGACTTAGTTGTCGGTGGCTATTTGAACATGGAAGCATTTTATAGGCATAACATATAAGACCTAATATTTAAAACAGCTTTATTTTTAAAAAGCTAAAGACACCATGCATATGGTTTCCAGTCTAATCAAGTCTTTGTCATGTGATATTTTAAAATGGATGCTAAATTCCTTAATCTTTAAGGAGGAGTGGATAATCCTTTCCCTTTTTGGCTTTATGATGGATTTAAATCAGCCATTATTATTTTTTTTCCTTTTAGCTTCTTCAAGGCATAACATATAAGGGCCTAACATTAAAAAAAAATCTTTATTCTTAAAAAGCTAGATATATCAAGCACATTGCTTCTATGTCTATGTCTAAGTCAAGTCTTTGGCATTTGATATATTAAGATGGATGTTAAATTCTTTAATTTTTAAGGAGGAGTGGATAATCTTTTTCCTTTTAGCTTCTTCAAGGCATAACATATAAGGGCTAACATTAAAAAAATCTTTATTCTTAAAAAGCAAGAAACACCAAGCATATGGTTTCCAGTCTAATCAAGTCTTTGTCATGTGATATTTTAAAATGGATGCTAAATTCCTAAGCCAAAGAAGAAGAACTGATCACTATATCTGATGACCGTGGCTTACAAATTAAGCATAAAAAGGTGTCAGTTATGATGTGCAGTCTGACAGGACTCAATACTTAACAGTCAGTTGTGATAGTCAAAAAGAGAGGGAAATTACTGGTAAGTAATTGAAACTAACCTGAAGTGAACTGAATGTGTGATGCCCCTCATGCCAATGACATTTCTACCGAGCCTCTCTACAGCATCTGATTTCGTTGAATTTAATGTCTTTCTCTCGAATTTATATTTAAATTAATTTGGGGTCAACAGGAGAGAATGTGCACCATCTCAGGGCCTTGCTCTCAACGGTTTTACTTGCACACCCGCTCTTACAGATGTGGGCCCCATTATAATATACTAATGTGTTGTAGATATACTAGTTCAAATGTCTAATGGCGAAATTAGATTTACAAAAGAAAACAAAAAAACAGCAAACCTCATTATGCATTCATGATCAGTCATGTTGTTATGTTCGCTGAGACGCTCCAAAGAATATTTATTTTTTTCCATATCCACATAGAACTATTTTCAGTTACTTCTATTAGGCATTTTATGCATTTGACCTTTACGCCTTTTGATTTCAATTTGGCTCAGTAATTGGTATAAAGTGCCTGCGACGAAACCCCTTCCTCCAATATCCACTACTCTAATAATTACATTATATCCTTCTTTTACCAGCACTGATTTTAGATTTTCATATTTATTAGTTTTATATTCGTAGCTTTGTTTCCTCCAGCTTTCATATGGCACTGTTAATTCAACCAGGCTGATTTTATACTCTCTTGATAGAAGAATATCTGGCCGCAGACCTTTACTTGATATTATTTTGGGGTAATCATTACGCCAACCAGGAAGGTCTACAGATATCTCCCAAATTCCACCAGAACTAAGATTTTTTCCAGGTATAGCTTGAAATTTGCTTGTTTGCTTTGAACCAACGTATATTATTTCTTCTGCAACAAATTTTGGGGTTGAACTAGATGACTCGGACTTCATATATTTCTTTATAATTTCGACCAGCTCATCCAAAAACACTATTGTGTCTCAAGGTATATCTTCCATTGACAAGAGCTGTCTTACAGGAATTAAGAATATGTTCTTATGTTTGTGGATTTTGTAGTATTTAATACTCAGCTAGACAAGTCTCTGCAATAGTATTATCTTCCTCTTTCTTCTAGACAATGACCCAGGACTACTTATCATGAATGGGCTCATCCATTCATAATATTAAGGAGAATAACTGGTTCTTACCATGACAGTGTCCATTGATTAATTTTGGATTTCTATTAAAAAGAATATCCTTCAAGAGCTTAAAAAGCATTGAATATTTTACCATATAAATATTAAATGCATCGATGAGGAAATGAGAGGATGTTTATCATATATAAGGCCTAACATTCAAACAATTCCTAAAGCATGGGTTTCACATGTGCATACTTAAAAATGCAATGTAATGTTTTAAAAATAAATGATTTTCTCAGGAGACTCCTTTATTATTTTCCTATTTTCAAATCTTCATGATCGATCTTATCAAAATTTAAAGTTTGCTCCAGAGTTTTCATTATTCTATAAGTACACCCTGAAATAAAATAAAAAAAAACAAGGGTTAAGAGACAATACCCTTTTGAATTGTTAAATATTTGAACTTAACAGCTATAACTAAATAATCATCATCTATTGTCCGTTTCCATGTTAGCATGGGTTGGACAGGGTTTTCTTGATGGTTCTTTTCCAGGCCAACTATTTAAGGCCTGGCTGTAATCTCAACTTCCTTAAATCATCATTGATAAGCTGGTTCCATGTTTTACATAGTCTACCTATCCTCTCTTTGGCCATCGACCTCAATAAACCTACAATTGCTGACTGGGTTTTCTATGTCCAATCTCTCAACATAACCAAACCATTTAAGTCTAGCTTGTTGTATAACATCTGTTATATTGGCAGTCAGTCGGTTAAGTGCCATACGTGATACACGATCATGTCTCAAAAGAGACATGACTGACTGGGCAGAAGATTATCCCACATTAGGTTGCCATTGCTTTCTGCAGTAGACTGGTTGTCGACCAAGGCTATAGAACCCAATCTGTCCTATTATTTAACCCATAACTGGAGAGAAGAGACGGATTAATGCCTTTCACCAGGGTATTTGTGTGGAAGTGAATGCAAGAAATTCAGCTGGAATAATAATAGTAAATATGAAGGTCATTGTTTAAAAAGGATTAAATGAAGAGATCTTTTTATTTGTGCCTGCTTTTTTAATTGAGGAAATTTTCCATTTCACTGAAGCAGATGTTAAACACATGAGAGTATTATTGGCTTGTTTTTCTTTATCCCTCACTGTAACCAAATAGAGGTCTGATATGTTTTTTCTGTCTTTCCTTGTCCCTTATATATGATGTATTAGCAGGGACATAACATATTTACTCAGGAACAAGCAGAATTATAATATAATTTAAATCCATGTTTCTCAAAGTGAGGGTGCAGTTTGATTTTTAAAGGAGGCTATTTGAAAAAAAGTTATTAACTATACCTTTTTTTTCAAGTATGTGTGCAAGTTAGCACATATCTAAACTTATTTATAAATGGAACTTTGTCAGTGTGTGTGTCTGTGTGCCCGTTACCTATAGACTCCGAAACGGCTGAACCAATTTCCTTGAAAATTTACACAGTTGTACTATAAGTGTCTGCAAGTGTTCTTAGCTAGGTTTTGTGTCATGGTACCCCCGATAAATATCGATAATCGAAAAAATCGGGTTATAGAAGGAGTGGTCCGATTTTAATCAAATTCGATACACTCATAGACAAAGACATAAGAAATGATATTCAGAAGTTTCAAGGTTGCAGTTCTTACAATAGTGCAGAAAATCGATTTTATATATATATATATATATATATATATATAAAGTAAAGATGTTTGTGTGTGTGTCTGTTTATTGATAGTATTATGTAAGGGTTTAAATATCCAAGATAACATGGAATATATTAATAAATTTAATTTTATATACCAAAATAAAGCCCAAGTAAACTTAGTTACCATTTAGAAATTTTTATCTAATACAAACATTGATGGTATTATGTAAGGGTTCAAATATCCAAAATGAGAGGTGAATATATAAATGAATTTAATTTATTTATCAATTGTGTAACTTGACAAGCTTATTAGTCATGCATCCTTATCTCCCCTAATTGAGATAATCTATTGTATCTATTACAAGATGCCAATAAACAAGCACATTAACAAAAACAAGTAAATATCTCAGTAGTAAGTAGGTGGGCCAGACTGCTAATACATTACTTTTTATTTCTTATGCTTTGTACTGACTTTTTTTGGATATTCCTAATTACAATGATTCAAAGATCAGAATTCTGTCTTTCTTACATATATTTATTAATTATTATTCATTTGTCTATATTTCTGAGATTTATGCTATTTAGATTATTCAGACTATTGTCCTCATCTTCATTGCCATTGTACACTCTGGCTTTCTTCAAGTGCTAAGTGAATAAAGGGTTCAGTTCAAAATTCTTAACACCTGAAGAAGGCCAAAGTGTGCAACAGCTGAAACGTTGTAAAAATAACAATGAAGATGAGGACAATAGTTTGAATAATGCAAATAGTATATTATTTAATTGAATTATTATTATTATCTATATATCTTACATGTAGTCTATTACATATATCTTTCTTATATACAGCCTTTGAGATTTCACTCACCAGATTGACTGAGTCAATTAAAAACTTAATTGGGTGATTAAAGTTTATTGCTTTACTTGCCTGCAGTCGATTAAACATCTCGCAATGAAACGTGTCCTTTCAAATGTAGAAAAAGGAAATTTGATTCCTTTTACAATCTAAAAGCATGCCATTGAAGATTTACAAGTTACTTAGAATGACTTACAATGACATTATCGAACTCTTTGGTCTTATGCATTTACGTCAAAATGTGTAGTTAAACAAAAGACAGTGACATCTCACAATCATCAAAGCAAGATCTGACAAATAGAATTTAGATTGACAAGCTCCTGTTTCGCTTTTATCGTTCCGGATCAGTGTAAACATTTGTTTAATTAACGCTTCAGGATTGGATCCGAAATGTCTCTGTTGCCCAGATTAAAGACGCTCACAGATTTTTAGAGACTCATTTGGAAAAATATTATCCTTGACTCAACATCTTATGAATAGATCTAATATCAAATGTAGCAGGGACTATATTAATAAATTTAATCTTATTGATAAATAAATAAAATTCATTTATATATTCACTGTCAGTTTGGATATTTGAATCCTTACATAATACTATCAATGTTTGTATTAGATAAAAATTTCTGAATGGTAACTAAAGATACTTAGACTTTGTTTTGGTAAATAAGATTAAATTTACTAATATAAATATTCTAAAAATATTTGTGTGTGTGTGTGGCAATAGAGTTAATTGTACAGATTAAAATCCCAGATTAAGACGCATTTGTTTACTCTTCAATGATACAGACTGCACATCAACATGAGATATTTATTCTCATGTTATGAGCTGATTCAATGCACGTTAGAAGAAAATGTTCAAAAGATTTCCCCGCAGTAGGTTGCCATTTCTTTCTGCAGTAGACTGGTTGCCAACCAAGGCTAAAGAAATCAATCTGTTCTGCTATTCAACCCATAACTGTAGGTAGAAGAGATGTATTAATACCTTTTCCAAGAGTATTTGTGTGTAAGTGATAGCAATGAATTCAACTGAAATTCAAACTCAGCTCTCTGATTTCTCGTTCTGATCCGATATCTATTGCAACACCACAATGTACATCCTCAAATACCGGATTTCTTTAATTATAACTAATGCAATTCCAAAATTAAATATGGCTGTCATTTTTTATGGTTCAGGTTGTGTTAGCTTTCTTTGGATCCTTTTACTTTCATTGATTTAAAAATTAGAATTCTTTCTTACATGCAACAATAGATTTAATTAAACAGATTAAAATCCTAGATTACTTTAGATTTAACTAATGCAATTTCAGAATTAAATATGGTAGCCATTTTTATGGTTTGGTTTGTGTTAGCTTTTTTTGGATATTTTTAATGATTTAAAAATTAGAATTCTTTCTTATATGTGACAATAATTTAATATTTATAGTTAAGTCTTTAGATAAAAATTCAAGATCACTCATGGAAAAATATAATTTATTCAGTTACAAAATTACTTAAATATGGCCATCAATATTTAACAGTGATAGTCTTGTTAGTATTTGTTAGATATTTTTACTTTTAATCATTTAAAAATTATAATTCTTTCTTACATGTGATAATAGTTTTAATAAACAGATTAAAATCCTAGACTACTTCAGTTTTAACCAATAAAATTTCAAAATTGAATATGGCTGTTATTTTTTATGGTTTGGTTTGTGTTAGCTTACTTTGGATTTTTATTCTTTTGGTGATTTAAAAATCAGAATTCTTTATTACATATGATAACAGTTAATTGCACATATTTATGGCATACATATTTAAATAACTTTTCATGTTAGCACTCTTTAGTTATTTTAACTTTTAATGATTTAAAAATTAAAATTCTTTCTTACCTGTGACAACAGAGTTTATTGTCGAGATAAAAATCTTAAATGACCCATTAGGAAAAAATGACTAGTCATATAATTGCTTTAATATAGCTGTCATTTTTTTGTAGTAAGGATCGTCTTCACATTTTTGGGATATCTTTACTTTTATTGATTTTCTTATATGAAAAAAAGTTTATTGTAAAGATAAAAAATGATAGATTACAGGAAATATGATCAATGCAATTGCAAAATTACTTAAATATGGCAGTAATTTTTTGATTGTACAGTTCATGTTAGCCTTTGGATATTTTTAGTTTTAATGATTTCAAAAGTGGGAGGATAGAATTACTTTTATACATAATATTATTTATCAAAAAAAAAAACAAACTATTATCTTGGCTTCAGTCACTTTCCTACAACTGTAATGTAGCTTCCCTGAGTTTTTTCTATAAATATTTTCATGGTAATTGTTCTGATGAACTTTCATCTAAGCCTTTATGAATTTAAGTGTAGATTGGTAGCAAGGTTTCACCATTTTACAGCTGAAATGGTTATGTGTAACCATAAATCCTGTACTAACCGTTTCTTCTCTTGCACTTCTCATTTTGTGGAACTCTCATCCTGATTCTTGCTTTTTAGTCAACTTTGATCTTCAAAAATTTAAATGCAATGTCAATAAATCATATGCAAGCAGTTTCTTACCTCATTTGTTGAACTCTCTTCCTGCTTCTTCTTTTTAGTCAGCTTTGAGCTTTAAACATTTAAATGCAATATCAATCGTTATCTTCTGTCTTCTTAATTCTTGTCCTTTCTTTTTAATATTGTTTTTTACTCATATTCTTTCGCATTCAATTAACTCTTCAGTCTTTAGTAGCTTTATTGCCCTGCTCGGGGTGAAATGATATATATATATATATATATATATAAATCTCAAGAAGTGAAAGAACATGTAGATTAAAACCCAATGTTTATGCATTTATTTTACAATGAGTGCTCAATACAGTGTAGAGCTTAATATTGTAATTTTGTTATTACAATGGTTTATAAAGCATTATATCACTTCATAAAAATTTTTATGTTTCAGAACAATACTGTTTTTCAGGTGATATTTTAAAATAAATGGTGAAAGATGATTTATTTAGGAAATATAAGATGAATTCATGGTTATTTAGAAAATTATGGGGTGTTAGTTGGAGAATATGCTTGTAGATTTGTCAATATTCTTCAATAAAAAATGAAAATTACGTTGAAGATTTGGGTCACGAAAAGAAGCAGAGTAGCCTGAGGTCAAGGCATGTCACTTTTTAATTTTGTCTGGGTACGATACCTAGTGGGACCATACATTATTTAAATGGGTAAACAATATTTTTTAACAGCAGGTTGAATTTTAGGGCTTGTTTTTTTTTTTTTTTAATTTGATTTTGTGCTATCTCATGAGCAAATAGCCATAATGTTTAGGTTACAATTAGAATTAAATAATTATGATATAGTAAGGTATATTGTAGTTAGGAAAACCAAATAAGTATTGTGTGGATCATTTATTTTAGTAAAATAATTTTTTAATTTTTAAGTTACATTGGAGCAATGAAATAAATGAAACAATGTAACTAAATTTTAGTGAAAAATATTTTTGATGTTTACATAAAACTGTTAATTCATCTCTATAATTTAGTCGTACTTTATATTTAGGGGACCTTGCTGGTACAAATGGCAGTCTGAAACATGAAAAAAAAATTATATATATATGTAAACTTATCACTATACTCGTTTTGAAAAACCCTCCGAGTATATATGCGGAAGGAAAAAAATGGATGTAAAAGAAGAAAGAGCTAAGCGCGTGAACATCAGTCAAAGTACGTAGCCCAAAGAAAAAAACCCGAGACGAGTAATATGTAAGCAGAGCAGACAAAATAGATGACCTAAAGCAGAGCAGACAAAATAGATAACCAAGGAAGACCTGGTTAGGTGAAACCTAGGTAGGTTTGTTGGTTCTTTAGGTTATCATATATATATATATATATATATATATATATATACACACTAAACACTTACAGGCCAGATTTAAATTAAACCAGTAAGCTGTTGTATTAGAGAGTGGTCTCATGTTTAAAGGAGAATGAAGCTTTAATTTGTAGAGATTTTAGATATTTAAGTTGGGAAGATTAGCTGATTATGCTACCATTGTTTTTACTTTTTTAGTTTTGTCAGGCAATTTGTATTGCAATACAAATTACTTGACGAATTTGAAAAGGTTAAAACCATGTTAGCGTAATTGGCTGATCTCCTCAACTTACACACACATACACACTCACTTTCTCATGAAATTATTTATAATCTAAATGAAATGTCAATATTTCATGTTTCCAGTGTATTTTCTAAGTAAAAGAATAACATCAGTATTGAGACCACATGTTACCTCTTTTTAAATAGCAACCTTTTGAGATTTATTTTGAAATATTTCCCCAGGTTTACTTCACAACAGAGAAATACACAGAGAAATTTGAAAAGTCCGAACTTGTCTACCTTTCAAGTGAATCTGAAAACATCCTCACAGAACTGGAGAATGACAAAGTTTATATCATTGGTGGTTTGGTCGACCACAACAATTACAAGGTAAGCTTGATTTTTCTTACTGAGTTATTTTGATGAATATCTGCATCCTTCTGGATTTTATTAACAGATTTCTGCCAATCTGTTTTCTTATTGTCTGGAATTCCATCTTCATTTGAGAATTATTTCTGTTAGAATTTCTGAGATGAAGAATTATCATGATTTACATTATTTATATTTAGACTATGGTCCTCATTGTTGTTGTTAACATCACAATGTTTCCCTAAAAAAGTAAGGCTAGAAGAATATTGAAAAGCTGTAGGGAAGCGTGAGACAATGAAATCTGGTATGGCTGATCATGTATGGAGAGAGAGTGGGGTAGTTATCAGCCCCTGTGGAATGAAGTGAAAATACTGAACAAGGAAGAACACCGATAAGCTAGACACCTGAAAGAATCAGTTCATATGCTAGCCTATGAGGGCTCCCTTAATAAGCCTAGCATAGAAATAAATACAAGAGCTGCTAATAAAGAAAGTGAAATGACAGCAAGTTTAATTCTTAGTTTTATTTAGCACTGGTCAGTTATTGCTCACCCAGTTCTGAAATTCCGGATAGAATTTTGTGTTTATCAGCGAATATACTAGGCTATGAGGACCTTCTTAGCAGGCCTAGCATAGAAATAAATACAATATTGTCAGTCAGTTAAGTTCCATGCATGATATTAGGAGGGAGACAATGAAATCAGGCATTGCTGAGGGTAGGGAAAAGGGTAATCACCAGCCCCTGGGAAATGAAGTTAAAATACTGGACAAGGAAGAACACTGGAGATTTAAACATCTGAAAGAATTAACATATGTGCTAGACTATGAGGATCTCTTCAGTAAGTCTAGCATAGAAACAAATATATTATAGGAGCCATTAATAAAGAAAGAAAAACAAGTGGCAGCAGCAGCAATCAAAGCATGACAACAGTAAACAGAGGTTTAAGGCTCCCAGTTCACTCCAAAAAACTGTCATATGGGACAGTTGTCCAGTGGATTAAAGTGTTGGTTTGTGAATTTGGTGACATAGTACTACTTGTGAGTTCAATCCTTGGGCCAAGCAGTCTATACATTAATTCAGAGGAAACGGGTTAACAGTACTAAAAATAAGAAATAGATAATGTCTTTAGACATAGGCAGTTGATTAGAACAACTGACTGAATATAAATAGTGTAAATTATTCCAGAGTTCATTTGGGCTAATATACTTGTCTTTTTTGTCTCTATTGCTGAGAACCATGTATTCTGTCTCTTTACAGCTAGACCTTTCTTCTTGCTATCCGCACCTATCTTGTCTAAAAGCTCATCGAGTTTTTCTTTTGAGCCTGCTAGCAACACAGTGTCATCTTTGTATGAATGTCATAAAACTGTTTACGGAAATTAATGTTATCAAGTAAATGATTAGCTTTTTCTGAAAATAATTTATAAGTCAACAGATGAAAGGGTTAAAGAATACATTTCTGTCTTTGGATTTGACCATAACAGCAAATAATCAGTTTAAAAAAAAAACGACGCTTAACAATCGTACATGAAAAAAAAACCATGTTTCAAAAGTTTCAAATGTTTTTTCTGCTATTATTTTGGGATTTTTACTATTTTGAAAAAAAAAATAGTTTTAGAATTTTAACAAGACTCAAACCATATGAAACTGGATTGTCTTTTTTCTTGAAAATTAACAACAAAAGCATTAAACACTATTTTTGTAATTCTGTCAGTTAAGTGCCATATGTGATACACGCTTGGGAGATCATGTCTTGAAAGAGACATGACAGACTAAGCAGAAGATTTTCCCCACATGTTGCCATTTCTTTTTATGGTAGACAAACTGCCTACCAAGGCTATAGAACCTAGTCTGTCCCGTCATAAAGTTTTTATCATGAAACGATATTGAGCAAAAAGTGATTTTGATTTATATAATACCAGGAATAATCAACAAATCATTTGATATCATTGAACGTTTAAAAACTATAAAGGGAACGGGTTAACTAAACAGTTCATGAGCTTCTATTTTAGTTGTGAATTCTTTATCTTTGTTTGATGAATCTAAATTCATTGTTTTAAGAATTTTATTTCATTGCATCTTACTATTACAACTTTCTAACAACTGCAGCCATTTTTGCCAGCATGAATACACTAGTTTCTTTATAATATGATAAATAATAGTAAAAAGACAAAACAAATGAGCCTAATTTATGTATGGTGTTAAACCCAAGAGATAAAGTAGGGAGTGACATTTAATGGTAGAAAAAAATATTGAGGATCAACAGGTTTTGTTCTTATCAAAACTCAGTTGAAGATAATAAAATAAAAGTCTGTACTGACTAGTAAAGGAAAATAAAAATACATTTTCAGTAAAAATATACTCACACCAAATATTTATATGCAAAGTCCGGGCAGCCATTTCTTTTGCTTATAGTGAATGCTATTTGAACTTAATAAAAATTTTCTTGAGTATTTTGAGATGAAATTCTGAGTGTGATCTGCACAAAATAGAACATATTCTCCCCAACTGTCCTGCTATTTAACCCCTTGCTAGAGAAGAGATGGATTCATACCTTTCCTTTCAAAGGTAATTTGTATACCTCACAGGATGGACAGAGGGAAAGCGAAACAGAGGAAAGCAGTGCAAGACATGTTTAATGGGCTTCAGCAAATGGATGGCAGAACAGGGTTTAGTAGAGATAGCAAAAAAAAAACAAATATTAAGATGGACAAATGCAAGTGGAAGTTCATGACTGCCTATGTCCTGAAAAAACATGACACATGAAGAAGAAGGCAACAAACTTTGGAATTTGCACTTGGCTCTCTAATTTATTATTCTGTGTTGTTTTCCATCACACCACCCACACACCCAGCAGCTGGTATTCCCGAGCAATTACCCATTTAGGTACTGATCAGGTTCAATGTTGCTTAACTTTGGTGATTGGATGAGAATTGGTGTTTCAACATGATATAGTTGGTGATCAGTCATATCATGGATGAGAATTGTTGCTTAACTTTGGCGATCAAATCAGAACCAGCTGTTTTGTGATTTGAACAGCAAGATGATTTTTTAAAGAAAATGTGTTTAACATGACGCATATTTAACAACAGAAAGCGATTACATTTCTATGACATCCGAGGAAAGTGGGCCTGGGGAATTTAACAAAGTAGCAAAGTTCCAACTATATTCAAAATAGAGTAACCAAACGAATGTTTAAATTCTTTCTTTCCTTCCCTTTTTGACTTTAGGGTCTTTGTCACCGACTGGCTGTAGAAAATAATATTGCACATGCCCAGCTTCCAATTTTAGAATATGTTCAAATGAAATCTAGAAAAGTTCTTACAGTTAATCATGGTAAGTTTTTCTTTCTTTTTTAAATTGTTTTTTCTCTTTTTTATCCACTTCTCCTCCCCTTTTCATCTCTCTTCTCTCTTTCTTTCCCCTTCTCTCTTCCCTGCTCCCTCTTTTTCCACCTCTCTCTCTTCCCTGCTCCCTCTTTTTCCACCTCTCTCTCTTCCCTGCTCCCTCTTTTTCCACCTCTCTCTCTTCCCTGCTCCCTCTTTTTCCACCTCTCTCTCTTCCCTGCTCCCTCTTTTTCCACCTCTCTCTCTTCCCTGCTCCCTCTTTTTCCACCTCTCTCTCTTCCCTGCTCCCTCTTTCCACCTCTCTCTCTTCCCTGCTCCCTCTTTTTTCCCCTCTTACTTTCTTTCTGCTGTTTTTCATTATTTTCTGTCTTAATTTCTGTTCTTTTATTGTTCTTGCTCTTTGATGTTTTTTCTTTTCCTTTTATTCTGTCACATTCAATAACCCCTTGCAATTTTGTGTATTTGCTAAATTGCTTAGGTTGAAATGATTTAAAAAAAAAAAAGAAAAAAAGAGGACTATTAAGATATATAGATTTGTATCATATGAAGTATGGGGCTGTGATAGCCTAACACTCTGTATCATTAAAAATTGGGGTTAGCCTGTACATGTAGCATATCAGAAACAAATGATTACTTAACATTAAAAAAAGAGAAAAATTCAATATCTACAAAATTAATGGATTGATTTTTAATCCAACATCTGTATTTTAATGAATAGAAATGGGGTCAGGAAAAGACAACTCAACACAACTTTATTTTATAACCGAATAAAAGTATTAAGGATTAAAACCTTAATTAGTGAATATTTTTCTTCAAATAAGGCAATGCTGTTGGTATTGTTGTCGTTATTATTAGTAGTAGCAGTAATTCTTACAGAAGTGAGCAGTTTAAGAAAAGGAAAAGACAGTGTTTAACAATATTTAAACATTCTTTTCTTAAACTGCACTCATCTCTAAGTGTTATAGAATATTATAAGAGTTACCACAATTATTCTGTTTAATAGCATTAGTATTATTAGTAATAGCATTATTATTACTAGTAGTAGTAGCATTATTACTACTATTAGTAGTAGTAGTAATAGCACATTTGTATTATTATTAATAGTAGTATTAGTAGAAGTAATAGCATTATTATTTGTATTATTATTATTAGTAGTAGTAGTAGTATAGCATTAATACTATTGGTAGTAGTATTGTCCTGCTTTGTTCATATATTAATTTTTGATTAGGACTTTTTTTTTTTTTTTAAAATCATATCACCCTGAGCAAAGCAGTAACGCCACTGATGAGCAGGGGGCTATGCAAGAGTGAAAAGATTGGAAAAGAGAAAGCCGGAAACCACATCCTAAACAGGAAACAAGGGATGAGCCTCTTCACCTGTTCAATAGACATGGGTGGAGTGTAAACCGGGCAATAGTTTAGTCTATCTAGTTTAGTCCATCTACTCCAATTGAGAAAAAAAAGAAAAGAGTGAAAAGATTGGAAAAGAGAAAGCCGGAAACCACATCCTAAACAGGAAACAAGGGATGAGACTCTTCACCTGTTGCCATGGTGTAATGGAATTTTTAATTAATAAAGTCCTTAATATGCAAAAACGCTTAAAAAATGAAGATTTGGGCCTGCCTTTTGGCTGAAATAGTTGTACTTTTCTCATTTGGAATCATTATAAGAGCTTTTCCCCATTTCACTTTTGTTAGAATAATCTGAGAGTAGGCTGGGATGTGGGGAATGTTGACATTCTAAACAAGATCAGGTGTGTATGTATGTATATATATATATATATATATATATAATGTGTCTGTGTCTATTTAGGCAGCAAATTCTCTTTTAGGCATGTCAGATTAAATAAATTGCAAACATGCCTGCTAATTTTAAATAAAATTCATTTGTACTCACAGATAATCTTTCATGTATTATAATTGAAAGATGTAAGAAATGCGCTGTAACTTTTACAGTTGATTTTATTATCCATTTCTCAATGTTCCCAAGTACTTTCAAACTCCTGAGATTATCTTCAGGGGTACAAGTTGTAGTAACAAAAAATAACCACAAAACTGTGTTGCTAGAAATTACTTGACTTTTTTCTGTTTTGCTTCAAATGTAAAGGTTGACAAGTTGCTTAGCAGTCATTAGAACTTGAAAAGTTATCATGCATCTGGTTGCAAGATAAGAGTTTGATATATTTAGAGTCTTTTGTGGAAGTAGCATGTAAATATATCAAAATCTTATATCGCGACCAGATGCACAATAATTACAAACAGGATGAAAAAAATCATAAAAAACTCATTTGAGCTAATATATCTCCTGTTGATTCTAATAAAAAAATAAAATTAATAATATAAATATGAAATTAAATTGAAAATATACATAAAAATTTAAAATTAATAATATATTATAAAAAATATAATACTACTAATTTAATAACGCCACCCCACCAACTGATGTATTATGTAAAACCAACATATATAAATTCAAATGTCCTTTGAGAGAATGTATCTCTGACAAAAAACAAGTATATATGTTGGATTTACAACAACTACATTAACAGGAAATTTTACATTACACATATCAGACCATTCGTTCATTTCAAGACATCAACAACATTCCTGTCTACATTCACAATATAAAGAAATAATGATTGACAACACAATTATCCTACAACAAATTCAAACTACAGATTCTTGAGGTAATATGCATTAAAAAAACTTAAACCATCAATTAATAGAATCAGCTATGACTACTGTAGTAATGTTCTAAAATGCTCATAAAAAAACAGTTTTTTCGTGCTTTAATACGTGCATGACCATGACGTTATAACATAAAGGAAGTTTCATTGTGGATAATTTTTGCATTCTAATGAATGCTAAGAATAACTCTCAACCATTACATTTGAAGCAAAAAGAAAAACTTACAGTAATTTTTAGCAACACAGTTTCTGGTTATTTTTTGTTACCACAACTTACACCCCTGAAGATGATCTAAAAAGGAGATTTGAAAGTACTTGGGGGACATTGAGAAATGGATAATAAAATCAACTGTAAAAGTTACAGCACATTTCTTAATCATTCAATTATAATACACAAAAGATTATCTGTGAGTACAAATAGATTTTATTATAAATAAGCATACACCTCTTTAAGTAGACACTTCACATTCCCTTATCAGATCAAAATATAAAAAAATAACACCCACAAATTATATGAATCTTTAAGAAAAATTCTGGTCAAAAACACTAAAATTCTGTATAAATCATAATACCAAAAATATCTTTCTATAAGAGAAGCACTGTATATTAAACATCTCTTTCCCACTATCAACCTCACCTTATTTAACAGTGGGATTGGAGTGTTAAAAATGTAAAAAAAAAAAAATATAGAAAGATGCTCATTCAAATTCAAGCTGTACTCAATATGCAAAAACTCAGAATAAATGCTCCTACTCATATTTAATACAATACATAAAATAAAATCCATCTTAAACAGTCAAAACATGAAGAGAAACTAAAGAAAGTATTTAGAACAAAAGACATTATGAAAAATTTTGGTACTCTTAATCCCACCAAACAGAAAAATGTAAGAATGCTTGAAAAACTAAGTACAAAATTAACTAAATTTTCCTTTTCTGCCATATTTAATGAAATTTGTTTAAAGAATGGCTGCTGTCTAAATACACACAAAATATTTTACAAATTGCGTTATAAAATTGATTAACTGATATATTTTTAATTTGTTATAAAGTATGTGTCCTCCAGCCGGATTTGAACCTGCATTCCCATTAGTCTTGTGGAGTCGAGCGATTAAGACTTGTCAAATCTAATGATATTCTCCCTAGGGTATGCAGGTTCAAATCTTGCCAAAGAACGCATATTTTCCTAACAAGATTTCTTGATTATACAGGCCGGTAGATATAAATAAATATACTGTTTAATTATAAAAAACAGAGCATCTACTCAAATAAGAGGATCTATTTAAAATAATGTTTAAAACAAATAAATTAAAAATAAATATACAGTGGAACCTGTTGTATGCAACCACCCCCTACTGCCATCAAAAACTGGTCGCATACAACAGATGGTCGCTCACTAAAGGTTCATAGTCATGACCTATTTATGCCAGAAACATATATTCCACTCATTAGAATGAACATATTAAAATTTTACCATGCAATCTGGTCATAAATAAATGAGAACATAAGAAAATAGCCTAAGTTTAAAGAAATTTATTCAGCATAATTCATTTAAAAATTTTAAAAAACATATTCACAACGGTCAAGAAGAGGCCAAAATACTTATTCACAAAAAATATTTATTAAGTGGACTTAAAAAAGTATGCGGTTTCAGTTTTTTCTTAGCAAAAGAGAATCTACGTAATACATGGGGGAAAAAAAACAAAACATACAAAAAAATTGACAGTGATGTGGGTGGGGGTAGAGAAACAGAGAGATAGAGATAGATATACCCAGATAGAAATAGAGTAGCTAGATACACAAAAAAATAAAGGAACGAAAGAGATAGACATTTGAGAAAGGGATATAATTGTGATTTTCCCAATCCCTGAATTTATCCAAGTTAATACAGAGACTTCATAAATCCCTTGAACATGTCAAATGCAATACATGTTGTACAAAATAGCCAATGTTTGACCTGTGAGGTGAACTTCGGCAATGTACATTTCAACAAGAAATAAGTTTGATACAACACTACAATAACAAAACAATGAGGAAGTGTTCCTGGTTCAAATCAAAATCAAATAAATTACTCATTTAGTTTCTCCTAATTTACAAGTTACAGTTTGACCAAAATATTTTTTTTTTTTTTTTTTTTAAGCAGTTGCTTGATCAGTGATTTTCACTCATCATGTTAGTCACTGGTCGTGTTCTGGAGGTGGTCGCTCACTAAGGGTCAATTAACATTAACAAATCGTCTGTGCATATAAAAATGGTCGTTAACAACGGGTGGGTGCTGACGAAGATGGTCGCATACAGCAGGTTCCACTGTATATGTATATATACATACATTTTCTTTCTTTCTTTTTTTCTCTCCATAGTGTTTGAAATCTTGTTGCGATATACGGAAAGCAAAGATTGGAAACAGTCTCTGTGTCAAGTAATTCCTGAAAGAAAAGGGATAATTCCTTTGTCTTGTGGACCAGATGAAAATAATTCTAACAACTCTGGAACGCCTTCTGCCACAACACAAGGACAATGTTCAAAGGAACTGGGGATATTGAAATCTAAGATTTCAGGTGAAAATTCCTTGTCAGATGGTGAATCCACCAAGAATTTAAAATCAAGAAATGTAAATATTTAAAAACAAATTTTAATAAATTGCTTTTTATGTATGTTCTTTTTATTTTCTTTTTCTTTGTATTTTATTTTTTTTATAGTTATGTAAACATACAATACGACCTCTTTCCAAAAGTTCAATTATCACTCCATATTGTATTTCAATCTTAGATCTCATCAGTTTTCACTGAAAGCTGGAGAAGTGCATGATCATGCTTACTGGGTAAAAGGATGAAAGAAAAAAAAAACCTCCACATTAAGAAATAAGATCGTGAACCCTGTTTTCTATATTACTTGTAGTTGTTTTATTAAGGGTTTCACCTGCCCATCTAAGTAGGTGATACTGGGGACAATTTCAGCAGTGTTGGTTTTTCTCCTTACCAACTCCTCTGCTAATTCTGATGTGGTGGCTGTCAATACAAAATGAAGGCTTTGGCACCATGACACAGACACCCGGATATATCCTATTTCCAGTTTCGTTGCCACTTGATCTCTGAAAATCCCTTCCCATTCCTGTTCGGTTAAGTGGTTGTCACTTGCAAGACCAAACTTCAAAAGGAATCATCCATTGA